>JACEII010000008.1:13363015-13416146 GCA_014332785.1 Antheraea mylitta | reverse complement strand
GTTAATAAATAACTCCTTTGTACAGTCCTCGTCAAACTTTTTGACCGCTCTGAATTTAGTAGTAAGTTCTGGCTCGTGTATAATACAGTCTACAGTAGTGGTATTCCACCTTTTTTTAAAACGGGCCACAAATACGTTTCACTCATGGTGTCACTGAAAGCCTCGACTCAGTTGCAAGAATTCGAACCTGCGACCATCAAGACTGGCGGTGTACGACACGATATAAACTAAGCCAACATTGCTTCTACTTTCAGAGTTAAAATCAAGTGCGACTGACAAATTCTGTCATGGAAATATTGATCAAAAGTATCAATTATTCGATTATATTGTACTAGCGCAACACTGGAAAGGGATAGCATTAACTAAAATTATTAGTTTTTTATTTTTTCATATATAAACATGTTCTCGCTCACTCATCTTCGTCTTTTTGTTCCGCGTAATTCCATTTAGTTAACTACATATATGAATATTTTTGATAAATCTTTAAAAAAAATTTCTATATCGCGGTCCGCGGTTTGACGACCACTGGTCTAGACTTTAATACAAAACAAAGATAACTATTCTTATAGGAATCTAAAATCGGCATTTATTTTTATTTCCTTTTATTTTGTATATATAATATTATAAGTATTTATGCCTACACTTTTTGAATTGCGCATTTATATTCAGAGCGGTCAGACTTTCGCGAAAACTGTACATAATTCCTTTGTAAATGTAAACGTCCAGGACGATGTAAATAATTTGCAGGCCGGTACGTCCGATATTGGCTCCCAATGCATTCGTTTGTAGGACTCTCTGTTGTATATAGTTAGATAAAATTTTATTACGTTTTGATTGTTTATTATATTTTCAGAAAAAAATCTACATTTATGTTTTTTGGATAACTTTGTGTTTCATTTATTACCTTACCTGCTACCTTCTGCGATACAGACGATGTATCGGTCGTTTATATTGTTGGGAGTCGTACTATTTATTCTAGTCTTAATAATTATTTGACTATCTCTACTCACGACTGTAAGCAAATGCTGGTCTATTGGGAACTGGAATTTTATAATCTGTGGCAGTAATAAATGAAGGAATTATCTCTATTATTATAAAGAAATTATATCCTTTCATACTTACACAGATAATCACAAATAACCGTTTTTTTTTTCTTCCAATATTTGGAATTGGTTTGTAAACTTAACTAAAATTCTAAAAATGATCATCAGTTGAATACTAAACTGTACAGCAATCTGCTGTCATAATGGGCTTCAAATTACAACAAAAGTTGGAGTTCTAGATGGAAAAGATTAATCCCTATTCCGGGTTCCTCACCTTGCAACACTATGAACTACATGTACAGATCTCAATTTTTTTTGTTCTAAGATCACTGCTAAAAAGTATATACATGTCTGGTAATGAATAGATAACACTGAAATGGCTTATAGCAGAACTTAATAAAATAATAAAAATATAGTATGATAAGCTTTTTAACTTTAAAGAAAAAAAAAACGAATTACCTATATTAATTTTATAGTGTTAGATATGCGAAAATAGTGTTTGTTATAGTTTTTAGCACCTAGGGTACAAAAATAAGTATGAAAACATAAGTGGCCAAGAATTTTGAAATGTCGTTTGTGAATAGATTTTATAATGGCATAAATATTATTATAACTTATGTAAATAGCGAATTATTGCTATTAAGGTAGCAAAGGAGCAATTTCTAAATGATCTTTTGAGCAGTCTCGTATAGCGTTGTCACTTATTTTTCATGCGACTGCTCTGACACGGTAACCTAAGTCTTCTAAAGACCTGATCGACTTGAGGTACACCTCTTCTTCAGGCAACCCCAATAAATAATCCAGTGGATTTAGGTCTCGTGAATGTGGGGGCCACAAAATTCGCCCTAGATGCCCGATCTATCTATTTGGGTACTTTTTATTTTAATACGCCGGACCAATGATATTATAACTAAAAAACGGTTTTATTTATAACTAGCGGCCACGGCGGATGTTGTCGTTCCTTGATAATAAAAAAGTCCTAAAACTCAACCGCAGCGCAGCCTACCGGGCCCAATTGTGAATCTAAACCATTTTTGGATCCACTGGAGCACGCACACAAAATTTCATCAAAATCGTTCCAGCCGTTTAGGAGTTTAGTGACATCACACGTACAGAAGAAATTTATATATCAATAAGATATTATTAGCATGAACAGGTACAGCATAAAGCGCAAGACACTCGTCAATTTGAAACCGATAAAACTCCCAGTTCCTCATCTGATAAATTAGGAAGCTCTGTAGAAACTCCAAATAACTTTGCGACATTTAGATTCCTAGGTAATTTAAATGAAATAATAATTTTCCCATTCAATATTTAAGTCCAATAATTTATTTAAAATTGGTATTTGTTTAAAAAATATGGTCTACCTTCATGCATAAGTTACGGACTTCCCTGTTGTCTACTAAGTCAATTATTGTTATTACTGCCACACTAGTGCTATACCAGATAACTGATTGGTACTCCTAGGGACCAATTCGTGTACTGTTACCACACTTCGGAACAGAACACTGCTACAAAAACTGATGTTACCATAAAAATGTTTTGCATACATTCCAGTATACTTCTGACATTAACTTCGTGCTGTTAAATAAAACAAATTATCTATTCTTAAACATTTATTATTAATAATAAAATATGAATATATTCTATACTGTACGTGTAACAGGGCTGCCTAAACTAGGGGTAAAGAATAGCCCTGGCAGATTCTAATAGGGTATATGCCTTGATCTGGACAAAATTTACAAACATATTTTAATTATGTTCAGAAAGCTGTTTCTTAGAAGAACACATGTAAGAAACAGCACACACAATACGTAAATTATACCTACCGCCAGGTTCTATATTTTTTCTGGGTGAAGAAAAATTTGACATACATACAATATTCCTACAATATTTATCTTTTCTATATACGATGGGAAATCTACTATGCATTTGTTCAAAAATCAAATTAATATGCATTCTAATTGAACAATCTATAACATCCCCTGACAGTACAGCCCTACATCTGCAGATAATCGTAACCAATACTTGGTAAACTAACTCAATTGTTAAGACGATGTGGAACATCCGGTCTTACAAATAAACTGTTAATCATTTATCGGTAGAAACACTTATTTTATAAGATTTTATGCTTTTCTTAGATTACAGACACCAATTAACTTTGAGAACAATGAAATCAAGTGCCCGTATTATTATTATTAATAGAAATAATAGTGCTATTATATTAAACAAGATACCTTACATACGTAATATAAATAAAAAAATGGTTAATAATTATTATCTGAAAATAATACTAGATTATTTCGTTTAAATTATAATATTAGAAGTATTACTTTTAAACAACAGAAGGATAATAAAATTTAAACATATAAGACAAATAATCCACACTTGTTTCAACTGTATCTGTTGTTTAATCAATTTTAGTGTAAACAGTTTTTAAATATCCATACTAACAGTATTTAATAAACCTTGAACAATTGTAAGATTTTTTTTTATATACATACAGCTAGTATACATGTTGAAGTTATTTGAAATGCCTAAATTGATGAGACTATTGTTTTAAACGGAGTTTCCACTACAACCACATTATTAGAATTTTTATAGCCCAACATTTATGGAAATTTATAAGATAGATAATTTACTATTCAAACCGATACTCCGTGTCATCAATATTTAATGACTGTTTTTTTTATTAGGTAACTTACAGACAAAAGATAATTTAAAAACGATGTTTTATGTAACACCTGCAAAAATAATATTTAAATCCTTAGATTGCACTTAAAAAAATGCAGAATACAGCGTAGTATATAAAAGAACAAACCTCTTGCATATTATAATATCCAGTTTCGCATCCCTAGATAAGAAAAGTAAACATATAGTATTTCCACACCAGTGTAATGAAAATTATTCTATTTTTATGTTGTAAAAAGTGTAAATAATAATTTCGTGTGCAATAATCTTAATAATAAACTGTATTGATATGTACATTAGTTACAAATTCAATCGCTAGGTTCGATCCCTCGGCAGGGAGCCCTTGAGTGCGTTACTTGCGCGATACAGTGACATAAAAATTTACACCACTGCTACAACATTACACGATCACCCCCACACACGTGCACGCCTACACGCTTACATATAGAAGTGGAAGGGTTTTATTTTTTCCCTTAGTGAACTGGAAAAACTAATTTTCCGATAAAAAAATATATGGAGGAGTTGTTGAGGCGTGTATGCCTGGTACACATATGCGTCTCAACAACTTAAACATATATGAATAGTTAACTAGGTTAGCTAAGATAGGTCGCGAGTTTGCATGTAACAGGCAACAGCCAAGCCGAGGTGTGCCGTGCACCCTTGAGCTAGTTGCCCAAATAAAATCGGCTGAGTGCCTTAAGCGCTCGCCTTAGTAGTTCGGTGAAGCTGTTAAGACCTTGCTGGGTCAATAGCGTAGTTAGTTCGAAAAAAAAAAATTACAAATTCAATAATCAAAGAAAGTCAAAAAGATTTCTGGTAATGAAACATGAATATTTATATATTTTTTCATTATCTCTGTCATCACTATGCCGAGAACCAAATACATAATATTTTAATCAATAGAATTACAAATATGTCAATACATCATTCATATGAGACACATTACAATGGACATATGTTCTTAACTAATTCTCAATGTTATCTTAAAGAATATTGCAGTAATAAGTAATCTTACATTAATACATAAAAGATTTTAGTGAAACATGAATCCTTAGAACAAGAAATCCTTAGTTGTATTCTTCATCTTCATCCATTGCGAAATCCACTCCAGAGTCAACAGCACATACGGGACTGGAAGCAATAGAACACAGTATTAAAAAAAAAATTAGAGTGTAATAATGATATCTATCACTATTACTATGTTATTTAACATTATAATGTTATTAAAATATTATTATTGGCAATGTCTATGCAAACAATATAGAACTAAATTTTTTTGATAGAATTAAGTAAAAGAAAGCGGTCCAGCCCACAATCGTAATGATAAAGTGAAAGCTAAAATAACCTGTAATGTTTTTAGGATTTTGTGTACATAATCATAGCATTGGTTGGAACAATTTTGCTCTAAACCAAATATAGCCTAGGCATGAAATGCATAGTGAAGACTCTGTTACATATCGGTTCTAAAAAATTCTATTGCAACTCGCAGTTTTGATAATCACAAATCTACTTTAGTATTGACAAAATCTATTTTGTGAGCATTGTACTAAGGTATGAAACCCCTATCTAATGCGGCGTAGCGTATAGCCAATATATAATTTTTTTTTAAACTTTTTAACAAACAATTAAGCCGCCAAAGAAACTGAAAAGCAAAAAATATTAAACATTTTATTTTTTTAATCTTAATAACTATGTTAAATCCTTAAACTGATGTAAAGTCATGAAATTAAATTAAAAAGAATAGTTTGAACTAACCTCATAGCTCTACACGTGAAGAACACAATTCGTTTTAGCTTCTTATTATAAAAGAAATAATTGTATGCCCAGAGACAGCCCGGTTCTCCAAAAGGATCACTAGCTAGATCTGGATTATAGCTGTAAATACGGCATTCTGACAACACCACCTCTTCATCCATAGCCGCCCAAAGTACTGGACGCAATTGACGCCATCTCAATCCTCCAACTGCAGACAGAGCAGCATCCACGGTGCCCTGTACCCATGTCAATGATGGTTCTGCACTGAATTCACTACTCTGAATAACATAAAGATAATCATGTAATTAATTAAATCGATAGCAATTGCTTGATTTCATTCATAGCACACAGTGTAGCAAGATTATTCACAAACAATTTAAAAAAAATGTTTAGAAAAAATGAAAAATTCTATATAAATGTTCAATATATATTGTACTAACACAATTGACTATTTGACTATTTGGCTAATTGATTATTTGTAAGTAAGGCTTGTGTGACACATGTCCACTGACATGTCTGCCTCTCTGTTATTATTCTATTGCAGAGTATGTGAGTTTTGACGTTTAAGCCTGATTAAGCCTTCGCAGCATAATTGGCTCCATTAGATTAGCAAGAATATTAGGGTGTGTATTATTTTTGTGTCATATATTTTAATTCTGTCCTTGATTTCTTACTTGAACATTTTTATGTTAAGGTCATGGTGCAATTTGTTGTTATATACCATGGTGGTATCATATGTAGCATTTTAGATTGCAATCTTTGCAGGATTAGAAATTAATTGGAAGTGAAATGATATATCTATTTAAAATATATATTTTACTAATTTTTGTAACAAATACAAATCTTTAAAAGCAACGCTTTTTTGTTTGAATAATTTACATTGTATTGTCATAGAAAATTAATTATGTAATTAATAGAATACTTTAGAAAGGTAATAAATATTGTTATATGTGATAATGTACAATATCATTAAATAACATTTTTAAACACAATCTTGCTATGGCATATAATATAAATTGTATGTTGACTTATGTTGATGGTAGAATTTTAGCTCACAAAATACTTTATCTGTAAAACTTTATAGAAAAGAACTTTCTAAATGAAGCAAATACATAGTGGTAGGGCTTTAAGTCTGTCTGTTGATGTTTTCTGGCAGCTACCCTCAAGAGTCAGTGTCCTTTAGACTTAGTATTTTTACCATTTTAGACCACACCATAATTTAACATCGGATGGGATTGCAGTCAATTGCTAAGAGCATTTATAATGTAAACATAAGGGAAAATAAGACCTATAAATTTATAGAAATATGTAACAGTGTTTTTTAAATAAATACATTTTTCAATAATTGTTCAAAAAATAAAACACACCTTAGCCATAGAAAAATCATAATCCGGAAATGCAGCATTTAGTGTTGCAATGAGATAAAACAAAGTCTTCCGAGAAATTGTATCACAGAGCACGCCTTCTTCATCCCCTGACAAACTTTGGCTATAAAACATATAATACATTCATTACTTAGAATCATTAGATAAAATATTTTATTACAGAATAACATGGAAAAAGATATAAAGACATACCTGATTTGCTTGTAATTTTCTGACTACAATAATAGTAATTAATTGAATAAAAAAAATTCAGTCGAAAGTGATTTTTATGTTATATATATATAACATATAAGTGTAACATACATAAAAAATATACAGTCAAAACTATTTACAATGAATTTGCTTAGAACAATATATTAAGTATGTTGACCAAAATGACAAGTCCTGACTGAATACTATATGAATACCTTATAAAGAGTACTGCTTTTTAGACATTCCTATGACAACATACTATTAATCACCCATATTTAATATTATTCATTGATCTTCCAAAACTATACTATTTTCGACAATGACAACTAAATAATGGTCTAGAATTGAAATTAGTAAGAACTGTTTTGTTTGTACCTGAAAAAATTTGTTACATTTCTTTACCTTTAATGACCTCTAAGCACTCATGTTAAATTTTATACATACAATGATTTTCTCAATGTAGTTTTATTTTATACATGAACATAAAATTCCCGTTGATATCTATGGACTTAAGTATAAATACAGTTACTTAATGATATTACTTTATTATAGTCCAAAGAAAGAAGGGTATATTTTGTATTCTTTACAATATTGAGTTTTATATATATATACTTAGAAAGAGGAAATAGATTGCATTGAACAGTGAGTTTTTGTTCTTCTATGAGCTTCTGTTCTCAATTACACTTAATCAAATTAACAAGTTAAGCCTAATATTTTACATTATCAGCTTTCAACTTTTCTCCCATTTATGTCTTAGTTAAACAGGGTTTTTTTCCTTTTACGAAATAGCAGTAAGCTCCTTGATAATCAATTTTAGGACAAAATATAAGTAGTTATTTTGATGCAATCATAACATACATTTTACTCGCATTAATGAAGTTTTGTAGATTTCATAAACCCCATAAGATTACTATTTTTTTTTAAATGGTGCCTTATATCCTAACAATGTGTATAAAGATACCATAATAATCACTGTGATATTTGGTGTGAAATCACATTTATAACTTCAGTGAGGATTTTAACTTTAGTTAGCGATGCTAATTATTTATGATAATACTGATCATGATTATTGGCTATTTATATTGTACAAAAATAGATTCAGATATTATGATGTTCAGATAGTATGATTAAGAGGTATTACCTATATGCAACACCTTCAGGAGGTGACAAAGCCTGAAGATTATGAGTCGTTTCACCATCAGCAGTAAACCGCTTATAGAAAGCTTTCTCGGTGCCAGCCATCTTACAGCTGTAGCTTTCGACGCGGCCCTGTACCGCACTGTCGCCGTTCAGAATCGACAGCGCCCTGCTCAGTGCTTCTAAACGACCGCTCTCCAATAGTTTCATTTTCTCTTATTTACTCCTTTATTTACGTTTATCCACTCAAGTAACCCTTTATAACCGGTGCACGTAAATTTATGTAACGCGCTGTAGTATTTCTGTACATAGCCGTGGGGTGTATGAATATTCCTTTTCTTTTTGAATGTAGAAGATTAACACTCGGTATTAGATTCGTCTTCTTTTCTTCTTCTGCTCCAATAGAATGCGGGAACATCACAAATAAGAGGGAAAAATAGGTTCTACGAACTGTTTTCAAAGATAAAGTATTTATAGCTTGTTGTTGGCTTTGTATAATGTATCCCGTCACTTCACTTGATGTATAAAATTATAACACTATACAATGGGAATGTTACAGATCAAAATCCATAGAAGACATGGTCACAAAATAACAATTAAACACTAAACAATATTAACATCAAATTGCTTATTCTTTACTTTGAGTCGCATTAATCTGAACAATAATATGTATTACAAACAACTTATCTGTGTCAACTCAAAGAAGGAAGTCAAACTACATAAAATGAGTGTTACCAGAAACTTTTATCGAGTGGTCTGATTCGACATTTTAGTTTTCACTATTTCGGAATGACCATTTATGTAGTATGACAGAGGTCAGTTTAACAAAAACTTAGATATATATTTTTTTCCAAACTTGCTGTTTTCATAAAAAGATTATTTGGAATTGGCAATAGGAATGGAGAGAGGACTGATCGCAATTTGATACGGTTCAGGTGGGTTACTCTTGACGCATTCGAGTTCTAAATCGAATCGAATATCATGTCATTTCGTACTCTTGAAACCAACACTAGCGCATAATCGTACTGTGGCTCAAATAGGAACTAACTTGGATCGACTTCGTCGTTATGATCGAAAAATCGGTACTCTCCATACAATCTGACAGCTGTGGATCGAGTCGTTCAATCGAATATAGATGTCAAAATAGACGATTGAGAAAAAGGTACTTTATTAGGATCGAGTGAGGTTATTTTTGTGTTTTATTGTGATATTTATTTAAAAATCTACATTATTATCGTTCACTTTGCAACACCAAACCAAATAAACATACATGCGTGAAGATATTTGCTAAATATAAATCGATATAACAACTAGATTATTAAAATTGAAATTCTCAAGGATTTCGAAGAAACTCTGAATGTATTATGCCCTACATGGATAAATCTACAACATTATGATATTTCTATTAATAACAAGGTAAGTTGTAAGATTTAAGTTTACACATAACATGTCGGTATATTTGTTTACTATATACATCCATTTTAAGCCAATAAGCAGGGTATCTCCCTCAGTGGCACTACA
The DNA here is from genome assembly GCA_014332785.1 of Antheraea mylitta. NCBI lineage: Eukaryota > Metazoa > Arthropoda > Insecta > Lepidoptera > Saturniidae > Antheraea > Antheraea mylitta. The sequence continues at coordinate 13,406,422 of JACEII010000008.1, read as the reverse complement.
AAGGCATACAAGGCCAGCCACAAATGTGAATATATGTGTGTATGTAATTTGATAAAAATTATATGAGGAATAGGATTGTAATTTAATGATTTTGGGTACATCATTATTTTATTCTATTAAGATACATAATGATAACATCATAGTCATTTTATAACATAAAAGGATGTTAGGCAAATGAACTAACCATAAAATATTTATAAAGATACTTTCATCTCGTGAACAAAGATTTATACTTAAAAATAATATAGGTTATATGGATATAGGTTAAGTGATGAAGATAAGTAACTATGCTTTTATATAAATCTCATGTTACTAAGCTTACTCTTTAGTTGAGTTATTGTGAGTTCTCATCTGTTTGATTAGCAAGCCAAATTTAAATACATGTTATAAAAAAAATTGTAACATGTATAGTTTTTTAATAAAAGTTAGATATGTGTCACCCGGGGTATTTCATAATTAACAAGGAATTCAGTAAAGGATTATTAGATACTACTGATAAGTAGAAAAGTGTAGTATAGTTAATTCAAGATTGCAGACAAATTCTATCATCTTACAGATAACTAACAATACATTGTTTTTTTTTAGGTGATCCCGGTAAAATCCTAAGAAGAATGAATAAATACTCTTATACACATGAGTTGTACGAGTAAACACGAGTTGTATCTCATAAAAAGTATAAACTCTTATCAAGGATTATAATCAAAGTGTTCCATGAGAAACTGGTACATTAGTATAATCCCTGAAGGTTATTTATATCATCACAGTGTCCAGTAACATTAGTGAATAGTAAATATATACTGTTTTTATTGAATTGTGATACAGTTTGATTAATTGTGTTAGAAAGTCTTGTTATTAATAAAGAATTGTAAAAGAAGCCCATTTTTATTGACATTTTTGTAAATGTAATTACATTTGAATTAAAAACTCATTTATTGTTCTAACAAAATATTACACATATTACATTTATTGTTCTAACAGATCAGCCCATCTATATGTTAAACTATAAAGTGCTTAATGGGACAATATATGAATGTGTGTAAGTGCATATAAGCTATGGTGGTAAACTACAATATCTCTATACTGTATAATATTCTTAATCAAGTTAGCTCCACTTAACTTGAAATGTACTATGGTCGCTCAAGTTTTTATTATGAAATTGGTTATGATTAGTATCACTGTTATATTAAATGTTAAAACACACTAACTATCTGGCAAAGTTATATTTACATGTCTAAATAGCTATATGTTAATAAAAGTAAAAAATTACTTCATACCAATTCTCTCTTTAGCATATTTTAAATCTTATCTTAATATATTATATGTATATGATATAAACTTTGTATAAGGGTAGTTTATATAACTGTTTCTAACTCCTAATGTTAAAAAATATTACACAAGAGATATTTTATTGATAAAATATATTAGCACACATATTAAGATCTATTATTTATAATTCATATACCCTATATGAGTTTAAAGCAACACTACAAATATGAAATATTACATTCGTTTATGTCAATAATGGTAAACGGATTTAGTTATTGTTTTGGGTTTTAGATATCTCTTTTCATACTATATTAGTGTCATCACATTGAATAATTAGTTGTGTATGATATTCTTAATCCAAGAAAATACTCATCACGGTTGCTATGATTTTAGTACGATATCGGACATGAGTGAAAAGTTAATACTTTTTACATTATTTAACTTTAAAAAGGGGTGAACAATTCACAATGTCTAATTAAGAATGCACGATGTTTATAGGTATCTCTAAATGTATGTTCGTAAAAGATGAAGTTTTATATTAACACACGCACTGCATAAATATTATCTTTCGCATATTTTAAATGATTTCTTTACATATATGTCATATAAAACTATGGTCATACAATAAATACATCCCATAATTCTGTAAAACATTCCAATGTTTTGATTTTTGTCTGACAGTCCGAAGCACAGATTACGGCAAACTTTATTCTGTGGCACAGACTAAAAAACATGTCCTCAATATTAAAATCAATTATTTAAGGATGATTTTAATAGATGTGACATATTTTTATAATATGTAACCTTATATAAATCATTTTTCTAGCGTTATAATAGTAGATAATATTACAAAAACTATGAATCAAGCTTAGATAAATAACACTTTATTGTGTCGTATTGTGTGTATCTATGACCGGATACACTTAACGACGCCGCTATAATTCGATCGTAACTCGTTCTTGATATTCGATTCGATTTAGTTCAAGAGTACCCTTTTAGATCGAGTTCGGATCAACATCAAGTTCGAACCAGAAACAAAACCAAATTGAAATCAGTTTCAAGAGTTAGACCCCAGTACTCACTCGTTTGATGTGTGGCATGAGCATAATGTTAAGTCACCAAGATTTGTTAGTCCTCCTATAGCTACAAGTCAGTGTGAAAGTCGTAAACAAAGTCCGTTGAATGTCTTAAGATTATCAATCACATGCTTGACAAAATTATCGAACAATTTGATTGTAGACTCCTTCAGTATCAAGCCTAAAAGATCGATTGGACATGTGCGGAAATTATTACAGAGCATTGTGTGCCTTAGTCTCGTCATGCTAAATCTGAGCCAATCTTGAAGTAAGTGTTCAAAATTTTACACAGACATAGTTATATTAGAAAAAAAAACTGTACGTTGTAAAAACACAAGTTAAAATAGTTGCAAATAGTCGTACATTAATTTGGTGTTCAGTAATTCTAAATCAATTTTAACATAAAATCTTGGTCACAACAAATTTTATCTGACTTTGTACTCAAATTGTACATATAGATATAAATAAACAAGCTGTTACCCGCAGCTTCGCACGCGTTTTTATTAATATATTAAATAAATTTAAAATTGTGATCACACATCTAGCGTAAATTACAATAATATTCTTTCAAAAATATTTGTAAGTATCACACGCACATTATCTACTGTAACAGGTAACGTGTACATGTCCATAGTGTCGATAGTGTCGATATAATTAAGTTATTATTATACCTTGCTTTAATTTAAATCACATGAACACATATGACTTTCAATTATATTTATTCTTGGAGTCCAGTACAGCGCACGTCACACGCGCATGTTTACAGTGAACAATATATTTTTGATTAATTTCACACAGACGAATGGCCGGATAACAGTTCATCACTACATAGTGTAAAACAATGTCCTGTTCCACATCTGTCTATATGTCTGTTCGCGATAAGATCAAAAATTACAGAATGCATCTTCATGTCGTTTTCACTAATATATAAAGTGATTCTTGGACAAGGTTTAGGTATAATCTGTCTTATTATCAGGGTGGGCAACGTCTGCTGAACCCGCTAGCTTAAAATAAAACAGCTAATTAGTTACTTATTCGCCCGTAAAATTCCCGATCAAATATTACTTGTAGTCCGGTGAAGCTGTTTACACCTTGCTAGATCAATAGCATAGTCATTTCTAAGAAAAAAAACTGTTCAAATAGGTACAGCCGTTTCGGAGATAACCCGGAACAAAAAACAAACAGACATCGCAACAGCATTAAAAAAATGTTGATATTTGTAGTACCACAGATATATGTATGTATTCATTAAAAAGTATATGTTTTAATATTATATACACATACTTTATTTTTATAATACGTAATATATCACAAATCAAAAATTGGGAACAAAACTAACGTACAATAAAGTGTTTGGCGGGATTTCAATCTGTCATGTAGTGGATTTTATATTTTATTCATAATCTTGTGTTACTTGTCTCTTTATTGTGTTAAATTGGTGACGTTTTAAGTAATATGGTTTGTTTATTGTGAATAAGTAAAATGACTGAAAAATAATACCACGGAGCATGAATTCTGTGATATAGAAAATTAAGAAGATAAAAATTTACGAAATATTACATAGAGGATTTGGCGCTTATACCTTTACATTATCTTGGATATAGAAAAAACTCCCTATATTGACAACTTCAGAATTGGCAGTATGGATTAATTTCTTCGACTGTCTTGTTGGATGAATATTATTAGTACTAAAGTATTTGAATAGCAACATAAAATAAACTTTAGACATGTTTGCGATATAAACGTAACACGTATAATTAAAAATTGAAAACAAAACTAACGTAGAATAAACTTTTTGAATAGGAACACAAAATAAACCATGAAAATATTTTTGATAGAATATTATCGCGTTACCGTGGCAACGCATATAATACTGACATTAACACGCAGCGGAAGCTTCCAAAATAGCCCGATTTTGAGACATTCTTCATCAGTGCTCAGTTCTTATTGGTTTTAACGTGCTGATATGTAGCCTATAGCCATCCTCGATAAATAAGCTATCTAATACTAAAAAAACTTTCAAATCGGACCGGTAGTTCTTGAGATTAGCGCGTTCAACCAAACAAACAAACTCTTTAGCTTTGTAATATTAGTATAGATTTATAAATCCTTTACATCAATATATCTATGAAAAACGTTATCATAGATTTTAGCAAGAACCGTAACTACTCTGTGGTAGGGATAATCGATATTAAAAAAACATCGATATTAACAACGGTTTAAAAGTATCGATGTCCAATTAACATCAATCGCAAAACGTCGATGTCTCAAAACATTGATTTTTTTGCTAGCAATTAAATCTGTCGGTAAAAAAACTAACTTTATCGGGTGTTTCCGACACAGGAGTTGGCCAGCGTTAAAAAAAGAGGTCATCCGAAGAAATAACTATTCGTAGGACTTAAACTTTAAATGACCTTAAAGAATATATTAACACTTCGGTATTTTATTCTGATTTCCGATTCGTGGTGCCGTGCGGGTCGGACGCGTGCGTAGTGCTCTTCCGTTGTGAATTTTTTGTTCGAGTTTTCGTTCGATTTTTCGTTCAGTGTTCGCGACGTGTTTACGCGTTCGTGCTTTCACAGCGGAAGTTCGGTATTTCGGTTCGCTCGTTACTCTCACGTTTCTTTTTGACGTTCAGAGGGCTCAATCGTAAGGCGTTCTTTTCAGAACGCAGCAAACTGCACTTTTCGGTGCAATTCTAATCGCACTTTTCAGTGCGTTCTGCGTGTTTTCCGTGTACTGCGTGTCGCCTGTTCGCGTTCCAGGGAGTGCAGCGCTTCGTGGTTCGAGCTCCGTGTCGTCGTGCAGCCGAAGATAGAAGTGGTAGGGCCTCCCCCTAGGCACTGTAGGTCCCCTGTGAGGCATTGCACTTTGCCCACAGTCTCCTTTTGGCCCGGACTCCGGAATCCGTTAAATTCAAAAAGGCGCCCCCCCCTGCCCCTCTGGCAGGGAGGTTTCACATGTCTTCCCCCGCCACGCACCCCTCCTCAGGCCCTGCTATGGCCAATCAGACGTACGAACAGCGCGAGTTCGCGCGCTTTCGGAAATTTATTTCCAAGTTATGTCCGGACATAATTTTAGAATACGACCGTTTCTGCAAAGAAGCGGACAATTATTTCCAGGGCGGTCCAGTGCCCACGCTCGTCGCCGCCGCGGATGTGGATCTTGAGAGGAACTCCCACTTGGCAATTCTGAAGGACCTTAAGTCCTCCGGAAGCACCCTCCCTGCCCCGTTCTCTTCTCGTTCTTCGGACGAGAAATGCTCCGACATGGAGCAAGACCCCCCCGCCGGGAACGACGGCTTCACCGTCGTATCCCGGAAGTCCAAACCGCGCAAGAAGCGCGCCAACTCGGCCTCAGACACCGAGGGCCCTCTGCCCTCGAAGATCTCGAACGTCGATGGCACGAAAGTGCCAAAGACGTCACCCACGCCCTCCGTTCCGGCTCCCTCGAAAGCTGCGAGTCCCGCAGCTTCGAGTAAGAAGCCCCGTCCCCCTCCACCCGTCATGATCCAGGACAAGGCGTCCTGGCTCGACTTCTTCGACCTCCTGAAGGAGGCTGAGATCCCAATAGCCTCTGCTACGAGTACCCGAACGGGTATTCAGGTAAAGGTGAACTCCTGCGACGCCCATCGCGATCTTACGCGCCTTCTGCGCGCTAAGGAAATCGCATTCTTCACATATGCGCTCGAAGAAGAGCGCATGTTACGCGTAGTAATACGCCGAGTCCTAGCCCAGATTCTCGTGAATGATATCCACGAAGACCTCAGGGAACAGAGGTTCCCGGTTAGAAATCCACCGTATGCGATCTGCGCGTAATCGCATGCCCTACGACATGGTGCTCGTTATTCTCGAGCGCAATGTCGAGGGCAAAAAAATCTTCAACCTCTCGACCCTCTGCGGCCTCTCCGGCGTCACCGTAGAGCCGCTGCGCAAGACGTCCGTACCCTCGCAGTGTCACAACTGCCAGGAGTACGGACACTCCGCACTTAACTGCTACCTGAAACCCAGGTGCGTTAAGTGCCTAGGCGAGCACTCCACTTCGGCATGCTCGCGCAATAAAGACTCGCTCGATCCTCCGAGTTGCGTCTTGTACCGCGGCGTGGGACACACCACGAATTATCGCGGTTGTCCCCGCGCCCTGCGCTCAAGATAGCCCCGATACGCAAGACAGGTTTCGCCCTCCAGGGCGCCTGCGGCGTCTACCCGCCCCCGCCCCCCGCCTCTCGACTCTCGACAGGCATTTCCGAGCCTGCCGCGCGCGTCACGCGCGCCGGCAGCGTCCGTACCTGCGCCTAACGCAACCCCTCTCACCGCGCGGGCCCCTCAGGCCCCGTGGTCGCGGCAGATTGCAGCACGAGTCGATCCTAGACTCCAGGTGGCGAAGCCCTCACAGGCCGACCCCGCTGTCTCTCTCTCCGGCATGGACTGGTCCGCCCAGTTGTTAGTCTTCCATGAGATCTCCGAGATCTCAGCTTACGATGAGGTCGCGAACGACCCCAAACAGGCCCCATTCGCGCGATCGCGAAATTCCCCGCCATCACGGCAACGATTCAACGGTTGGCCCGTGCCGCCGTCGCGAAAAAATAATAATTTTCAATATAAGAAAGAGTAAACTCGTGTGTTTACGTCTCTCTTCCCCTAAAATCGTCAAATAATAATATCACTTTTCTATTTTTAGGTCCCGACGCCGGCGTCGTTCACTTAAACTGTAAATTCGATCTCTTTAAATTTTCTGTGGCCGGCCACATCGCGAATCTCTGTCCCGTGCGTCACAGGCAGAGAGCTCTCGTTTTATTACCCGCACATTGTTTGATCGCGTAATCCTGGCAGTATTTTTGTCCGTGGCTACTCGGGTAGTCGCAAAGATATTGTCTCGCGATACATTACACACCCACATCGATTTTACACATACTCAGTTATTCAGACACGCAAATCGGCTCAGTGCCTTAAGCGCTCGCCTGAGTAGTCCAGTGAAGCTGTAAAGACCTTGCCAGGTCAATAGCGTAGTCAGTTCGAGAAAAAAAAAAAAGTATTTTATTCTCATAACATCAATGTTATCGAATTTAAAACATCGATGTTTTCAGATAAACATTGATGTTTCTTCAACATAGATGAATATCAATAATCCCTACTCTGTGGTAACAACTCTATGTTGTCATTTGTTGTATAACAACAAACTGAACAAACCTAAAATTTATGAACATAAACGAAATTATATTAGGTTGGCTTGCAATTATTGCTCAAATCCTTATACAATGTTCATTTCATCCCGTATTGTTTTTAATATAAGAACACGTTGTTCATATATTTTTAGACATCAAAATTACGGTAATAATCAATTTTATAATTATGTATTAAAAAAAGTAATAAAAAATGAATAAGTATTAATGGTCTCAGAGAATTCCTACTGATATGCAATATTAGATAAAATGAAGTTATCACACATAATCTTACTTTATGTTTTAGCAACAAGAAAAAGGTTTTATCGTGGTACAAGTGTTCTGCAGAATGATAACAAATGGGAGATCACATTAGATCATAGGCGTTTGAAGACACCGAATGGCCGTGTTTTATCAGTACATAGTGAACCTTTAGCCCGTGCCATAGCTGCTGAATGGGACGCACAAATCGATTTTGTAACACAACCTACAATGCATTTGGTAAGTATTCAACCTTAAATATCTAAGTACTATGGTACCCATTCTTTATATAGTAATATATAAAAAAATGTAACATTTAAAAAATGTACGACTTTCATAAAATCTAAATATTAATAATAATAAATCATGTAACAAATAATAGATTTTAACACTTGTTAACCAATAAATTCAGTTTATAGTCTTAGTATTATTATTTTTGTAATTCATCAGAAAATATTATGTCCAGAATACCTACAATAAGTTTTATATAATTTATCTTTGATAGAAAATTATTTGTTATGATTGCTATTATCAGGCCCCTCTTACAAATATCATTTTGGGAAATTCCTAGTTTAAGTTTACATATATCTCTTTCCAAATACCTTTGTACTCTCATAAGTTTTTCTTTCAGTATCGCATTCATTTATTTTGAAGGATTTGGTTTTTTTTTTTAAATGACTATGCTATTACCTATCAAGGTCTATACATGTAGTACAGTACTTTGTTTGTATTTAAAAATGTTCAGATGTACACAAACTTGTTTTTTATTTATAATGTTAAGTTTTCAGTCATATATATATATATATATTATTTTCAGACTTCCCTTTGTAACACTGCTATAGACAACCCAGTAAAATTAACATCACATGACATTGTCAGCTACATATTGGAGTATTTCCCTACAGACACACTTCTTTTTCATTCAGAGGTATGTGTATTTTGCAAAGTATTAGAAATGTTTTAAATTGTTTAAATATAATAATCTATTTTTGAACTTTTTACAATATAAATGAGTAATGTAGTAATATAGAGTATATAAATAGTATCTATTGTTTGGTTACATTGTTTAATAATGCTTAAAAGTTATTAGCAATTACTAAAGATTTTTTGTGATGGCACATGAGGGCACGCAGTGCCCTTAAAGGGAATTTTGAGGATATAGATAAATTGCCATAAAAACTGGAAAAAGGAAAGAGTTTGAAAAATAAAATCAATTCTGGTAACTAGGTAACAAATTTTATTGCATTTTTTTACTAGATTAAAGTAAATTATAATTTATCGTTCCCACCAGTCACCGCATTGCATGATGGTTTGTCTTTGTAGTAGAAGTTGGACGTAGGGCACTAAAAATATGAAAACACGTAATTTTACAAGAAATTAAATGCTATTTGATTTATCTAATGAAAATCGATAGAAATACATAAATGCACTTTTTAGATTGGACTTATAGTTTAAGAGTACCCTGAATAAAAATATTTTAAATGTATGGGAATGAACTTAAATGTCTCGTGATTTTTGTTAGTTTTGAAAATGTTGCAACAGTATCTTACCATCATATGCCGCAAGTACCCCAATGTACTATTTTACACTTTTTGAGATATAAAAAATTACGACTTTCGGAATTTAACCAAAAAAGAAGTGACAAAATGGCCTGGCAATTAGTAATAAAAAAATGGCACTTACGCTTAGAGTTTTAATCAATCTAAAACATACATGAAGGATATTGTTAAAAAATTAAGTTCATTTCAGGAAGAAGATTTAAGATTGTTACAAGAAAAGAAATGGGGTCCTGTTATGGACTGGTTTCAAAAGAGGTTCAATGTAAAACAAGATGTGTCTAATGACTTACAACCCCCACCAGTTCTGACAGAAACTCGGGCTATACTGGCCCGACATTTGCTTTCTTATGATTTCACTTCTCTTAATGGTATGTAACCTTTATGTATACAAATGCTTGAAAAATGCTACTGGCATTCTCCTGTAAATTATTTTCTCTATAAATTTATAAACACACTTTCTGAAATCATATCATATTTTAAATAACTATTCTACATGAAATTAATTTTAAACTAACAAGTATATTCTTGGTAAAAAAATAATAATATATATCTTTTATACACGTATATAGTAACAATTTGTATTTTAAAATAAGCTAGTTTCAAAGACTGCCTTGGTTTTGAATTTTTTTATCAAAAAAGGTTAAATGAGTTGTTAGTAGGTCTAATATAGGTTAAATAGTAAAAAATAGATGATAAAATTAAATACCACAGTGCTAGTTTTTTTCATATTATATTTTTTCTCCGTATTATATAAAAAGTAATAATAGTTTGATTTACTAAATAATAATTATTTATCTACCAATGTAAGGTATTTCGAAAATATTTTAAACATATCTTTTTTAAATAATCATTATAAAAACAACTTGAAACATATATTTTCTTTTTTTACGAAATTGTACTTGTTACTATTTCATCTGTGAGCACTGTATAACTCCTTTATATATAAATTCTACATGTTGGATGTGTTTCTTTAACAGCTATCAACTATGGGATTGAATCACTAAAGTCACCTGTGCTGATGTTAGCTTGTGTGGAGCGATATCTTGAGCCTAAAGAGGCTGTTTTATTAGCTAGACTTGAAGAGGAATATCAGGTTTGTCATTGTTGAAAATAATATTCTATTAAAAGTAGTTTTTATATAAGCATTTATAAGGAAAAAAAAAGGCTTGTAAAAAATTACTTGTAAGATACGAGGATTGATTATAGGAGGTGTTCGCAGATAAAAAGTGAGATTGTGATAAGAATTATTTTTAAAGTTTATATGCCAAAATATTATTGATTCCTGTGTCTATACCGACGTGACTGACGAAGCGGTTAGTAGGTTCATCTATCGGGCCGTGGAAGATCCGGCGCGGAACACTGCATTATGACTTTAAAATGGCCATAAAGGATTAAAATGCAACCACCATAAAGAAAATAATCTCATTAAATATCCAAATATCCGTCCTAAAATAGCTAATAGTTATGTAAAATAAACTCGCAATAGTTGTTCACAGATACAACAATGTCTGAAATTTCTTAAATGAAAGCAATAAACCGTTAGTATTTAACCGTTTAGAATTTACAAATCGTATATTTTTATTGTTTTTTGTTGTTGCCTTAATTTGACAAAAAAAAACAATAGCTAGGCGCGGTTTTTATGTACTTGGTTGTTTGTTAAATATGACCACGGTAAAAGTCAATTACGGGTAAATATTTCGACTTATTCAGTGGCGTAGCAGCCGACGTATGAATAATAAGGGGTCACCCTGTATATGTAAAATTACTACAATATTCAGCACAATCATTTTTTTGTTATCATAGGAGGCAAACAAACTGATGGGTCACCTGATGTTAAGTGATCACCACCGTCCACAGACACCCGTAACACCGGAGGAGTCGCAAATGCGTTTCCCGCCTGTGTTGATGGGGAAGAGAGGGAAGGGAAAGGGAGGGAGGTGGGCCTCCGGCGCTCTCACTCACCGAACGAAACGCAACAATGCAAGCACTGTTACCTCACGTCGGTTTTCTGCGAGAAGGTGGTACTACCCCAGGCGAGCCGACCCTTTCATACTGAAACCAGTTATAGCTTCAGCGTGTCTCTACAAATGCTAATATCTTAATGAGATAATAATGAAAATAGGAAAAAAAAACGATAGTGTGATCGTAGTGATTTCAAGGTCAAATGTCGTGGAAAGTACGGTATAATTCAAATCTTAGAAACTAAAATTCTCTTCTACAATCAATTTGATATCAAATCGCTGGGTTACGCCACTGGCCTTAATCTGAAAAAGCATGTTGATGCGCCGAATTTAAACGTGGAAGAATATTGACTAAAAATAACCCTCGCTTAGATGTGGCGATAACAGTTACCGAAGGAAAAGAATAAAAAAAGATGTTTATCGTGTCGCGGTACGTTATTATTTTTGCTAAAGGAATGGAAGATTTCCATAAAAAGTACTAATAACATTTAACATTAACGCTTGGAGATAAAAAAAAATCGCATTTTGTTTACTGATACACCGTTATAACAATGAAACAGATTTAAGCCTGTTATTCTGTATCTACACTAATATTATTAAGCTGGAGGATTTGTTCGTTTTGTTGAACGCACCAATCTTTAGGAACTACTGGTTAGATTTGAAAAATTATTTTAGTGTTAGATAACTCATTTATCGAGGGTGGCTATACGTGTATATATCGTGATATGGATCAGCACGTAAGAACAATAGGGGCAGCGTGCCATTGAAGAATGTTTCAAAGTCAGAGTTCTTTTTCCTTTTGGGAGCTTCCGCTGTGTGTTAGCACTAGCGAAAAGTATCAATTTCAAGTGGACGAAGTCTCGGGCATAAGCTAGTAATGTATATAATTTTGAAATCCACGAAAATTCAAAATAGGTTCTTCCCTTGACAAGAACATTTCTTTTTTCTGGTATTTTAAAATATTGGAAATAATTTAATTTAGGATCAATTAAGCAACGGAAACGTGTACGTTATATGTCAAGAACAAATAATACTGACGAAGCGCAAAAAAATATGTGAGGCAACTTCACAAGATTGCCTTGTCAGAGTCGCAAACCGGGTTGCTATGTTTGAATTACTTAAGCATTCTCCATATTCATTAGACATGGGCCCTTGTAAGTTCTGCCTATTTCTGAAATGTTTGAGAAGACAGCGATTTAAAGATGATGAAGCCGTGGTCACTGCAGAGTGACCATTTCTCGGTACTTTAGGAAACGAATTGTTTACTTAGTAATATAGTATTTCATGTGTATTACATTAAAAGGAGACTATATCGAAAAATAAAATAGGGATTAATAGAAGTTACTGGGAAAGTACCCATTCTCACTTCATACTGGACACTACCCCTGTTTATAATTATATTTATGGACGTCAAAAGATAAAAGGATTGTTGCGGTTTGTATTTGTAAAATTTTAATCTGCCCTAGCAGAAAGAAATTGATGGAAGTTAAATGAATTTTGGCGCCTAAATAGTATCAAAACCACTGTGATCAAATCTTGCATAAATATATGACATTTGTGAATATTAGAGTTTACACATAGTCTAGAATTTAAACAAGCTAAAACCAGGGCTGTGAATACTGTAATGACTTCTCATCATGCATTACGCTCAACCTGTTATTACGTCATTTCGAACCATTTCTTAAAGAGAATGATTAGTTAAGAACTCGAAAGAATATGTGGACTTGTTGGAATTAATCTTTTTATTAATATCAGGAATTTTAAATAATTCGTTCCAGATTAAATTTCTCTAAACTTTCCATAAATTTGTAATATATAATGCGTATAATAGTTCTCAAAATTATATCGCGTAATGATTCGGGGAATAGAAAATATTTTGAGATCACGTTAAAAGTGATTGACCTAGTTCGGCAAGAGTATTTGTTTATACAGACTAGTATATAAAGTTGTTAATGTTTGTTGTAGCTGATGCGGTGGGGGCGGGTGCCTTGGGCTCACGAACTCAATCAAGCAGATCTGACTTCGCGCGTTGCTGCGGCTCTACTTGTCGTACATTGTTCTGTAGAAAACCATTCCGCAAAGAAAAAATCTAAACCCGATGAACAAATTATTGAATAAAATTTATTATTAAATATAAATTAGTACCAAATTATTTATTTTTGTTACATACACGATATCTGACTAAAATAAAATTATTTTAATTTATTTATGCTATTTGTTTTTGTAAAAAGATTTCTATATTGAGTAAAATACAACAAAAACTTCAGGAAGACTCCACAGAGTCGGGATGTACGGTCAAGAAAGAAATGAAAATAGCAACTACTGAGTCGCGAAGTTCCGCTAAATATAGATGGATGGGCGGACGGCGCGACGTGAAATCGAGTAACCGAGAGTGATCTCGCTTTGTTCACAGTGAATAATATGCTGGATACACGTGAACAGAGTCTTTACAAAGTATTATAGTGTGCACTACTAGTAACAATTACTATCTTTTCAGTGGTACAATGATTTATGTAAAAGTGTTAAATATAGGTCAACTTCATATAATTCGGAATTTGAAGCTACTTATTGCTGATTCATTTTATTAGATCGTAAGTAGAATTGGTTAATTTATATGACCTAATCATCCTACATTTTCTTGACTGTTAAATCTTTAGTCCTCTATTCGCCCACTGTTATAATCTATAGACATTTATGTTGGCAATGTATATTGGTAAGTTTTTTTGAGATATTATATTTTCTACTGTTGACGATGCTACTTTGATAATTCGTAAATAAAATGTTTAATGCAAATCGTGAAAAACAATAATAAACAAAAATGTTAAATAATATTTTCATTAGCCTTGTCACTTCAAATCAAATATTGCCTACCTGTTTATTGATTGGTAATTTAATTCAAAATTGAAAAAAGAGTTTTTAGTTACATGTTTTAACAAATACTTTTCAAATTTCAGGGGTAATGAACGACGACGCAGATGGTGTGGCACCTCGCCCTCGTCCTTTATCTGGGGGCTTGTGGACAATTCTTTCTTGGTTACGACGTGACGAGCACGACTCTTCTAGTGAGAGCCTCTCTAGTGCTGGGTCTGATCGAACAGCGGCAAGTTTCGCTTTTCTAAATCCTGCACACTATTCTATGAACAACACTAACAACGTCTTACCCGCTATTGGACCCCCTACCGATTCATATAAAAAAAGAGTACAAGAACGAAACGTGCGACGCCAATACGAGCGCGATCTAACTTTACATCGAAAATACGGTCTGTATAGAAGTGAAGGCGGAACTGGCTACGATACCTTTACTTTGCACCAATATCGAAGGATCGACAGTGATTCCCTTGGTAAATGGGGTCGTGAACGAAGGGCAGCTAGCGAAGGTCTACAGCGTCGTTCAGTACACGTACCTGGTAAGCGCCGTGCTCCTCTTCCTCCTACGTATCCTACACCTGTAGAAGGAGCATCGACATTTAGTAGACGAACCAGAAAACGGCGTGCACCTCAGCCACCAAACGGGACAACCCATAAACCCAAGGAGATTACTAAATTGTATAATACTCCTCCAGAAATGAGTTCATTAAATGGTAGTGAACATACTGCGCCAACGAGTGACAGTTGTGCTGATTGTAAATTTGAAAAATATGTTAAAAAGGATACAAGTCATAAAGATACGAAAAACAGGTCAGAAAAAAGTTTTTTAAGGCAAATATTTGAGAATAGAAAAAGGAACCCCAGTACTGATACGGCTTCAATAAAAATTCTTCCTAGCATTAGTGAGTTAGATAAACAAGCTGCCGAAATAATTGAAAATGGAAGGCTTAAAGCGGCACAGCATAATCGCATTGTTTTTGGTGAGACTGTAAAAAATTCAAATTCGAAAATTACAAAAACAAAAAGAGAAGATTGGTTTTGTACTAAATGTTTAAAAAAATATGACGCAACTGTAAAAGAATGTTCTTATTGTTTTCCTAAATTTAAAGCTGAGACTGCGGAGTCAGATACAAATTTAATAACTTACCTGAAAAGTGAAATTTACACTCAAACAGATAATGGTTTAGTTCATCCATCAACAAGTAATCATCATAAAATTGAAGATAAACAAAAATTAAAGGAAATTCTTAAAGAAATGAAGGACTCGCTGCCTAAAAAATCTAAGCATGAAAAAGATTGTATCATCAAGACACATAATAATGCTCTTCAGGAAAATATTATAGGAAAATGTTCCATAGTTTCAGAAACGCCTACTCTTCGAATAGGATCAATAGATATAACAGGATCTCAATATAATGAAGCCTCGTCATCAGGTGTTGAAAAAGACAAAAATATAAAAATCAATCAAACAACTCATTTTAAGGCTCCTAACACAGAGAATATTAAGTTTGAACAAGCTGTTAATGTAGGTAATGATGTAAGATCAGTTGAAGGGAGTACAAAAACTACAGAACTCTTGGTAAAACTATCGCAACACAATGCCTCTGACAATATCGGTTCTAACAAAGTAAACATTAACAAACGTGATGATATGTGTAAAATAGATTCTAACTCAAGTGCTAAGAGAGATTTATATACACCCCTTAGAATATCTGCATTATTAAATCCTGCGTACATACCTAAGAATAAGGATTGTAATAAATCATCATTAAAAGAGCTTTTACCTACAGGAAGTCCAAGTAAGGATATAAAAGCAAATATAGAAAATAATATTGTACCAACTACAAGGGTATCTTTGGATAGTGGCACGTCTATCATAGCTTCGTCTGGTTCAGCTATGCAAACGAAAAGCTCAAATATTGATACACAGGAATTGAAATTAGAAACCAACAAATTAGCGTTAAAAAGTCAAGTAAAAGTAGATAAAAGAAAAATTATAATTCAGCCAAATCCATCAATATCATCAAATAACGACATGCCTCAATCAAAAGATGTGCCAACAAAATTGAAACCATTAGAGTCTTACTGCAAGGAAAATAAACCTAATGGCCCTTCAAGTTTGGTTTTATCGACACCAGCAAGTGTAGGTAATCCATTATTATCTTCAAATATAGACAGGGTAAACCAACACGCGAGACGCCGGGAGTTGGTAAACCAATTAGAAAAATCAATAGCTAAAGGTGATGAAAGCGCTGCAGCTGATGCCGCTGTTAAATTAGCCCAATTGCGATTATCATGTTCAGTGCTCTCATTTTCATCACAAATAGTTAGTGAGCCTACGTTTTCACAATTAGCAATACCAGTGAATACAAAACCTATAACGGCTACAACAGATCAGGAAAAAGAAAAAGTGAATAACGGAATAAAACCATTAAACAAAATTGAAAGCAAAAATGAAAATAAAAACATCAAGGTCCGACCACACATTGTTAACAATATTAAAACTACAAAATCGACACCTATAACTTTAGCAGTAAATAAAGTCAGAACAGTTCAAGGTGTAAAAAAAGGGACTGCTGCCTCGGCTACCCCACAAGAATCTGTAAAAAGTGAAATAGCGAAGAAAGATCTAGTCGGGCAAACAACAGCACGTGAAGAAATAACTCTGGAAGAAAATAAAAATAATATTTCGTAAGTAATGCTTCAATATATAGTTATGTATTGGAAATCATATTTTTCTTTAAATAATTCATTTTTCAAAATAATCATTATTAGCTATCTTTTGAAAAGTTATTCATGGGGTTAATAATCGTGCGTGTAATACAATTAAATGACGTGTGTACGTTGTATGCTTCTATCTTCAATATAATTGACAGAGTGAAACGATTTTAATTAAACAAAGACTAAATGTTACTGAAAGATACGCTTTATCATTTTCTTACTGTTGGTTTATCATAATCGTAATGCTCTAGAATAGCACCCGATTAGACCTCCCACGGCAGTGACTCAAGCCTAGGTTCGATCCCTCGGTAGGGAGCCCTTGAGTGCGTTGCTTGCGCGATACGGTGACACACAAATATACATCACTGCTACAACACTACACGATCACCCCCACACACGTGCACGCCTACACGCTTACACATGAAAGTGGAAGGGTTTACTTTTTTCCCTTATCGAACTGAAAAACTCAATTTTCTGATAATAAATATATGCAGGAGTTGTTGAGGCGTGTATGCTTGGTACACTTATACGTTTCAACAACTCATGCATATATGAATAGTTAGTTAGGTTAGTTAAGATAGGTCGCGATTTTGCATGCAACAGGTAACAGCCAAGCCGAGGTGTGACGTGCACCCTTGAGCTGGTTGCCAAAATAAAATCGGCTGAGTGCCTTAATCGCTCGCCTTAGTATTCCGGTGAAGCTGTTAAGACCTTGCTGGGTCAATAGAGTAGACATTTCGAAAAAAAAAAAAAATGCTCTAGAAGTAATGCAAGTACAAACAGACAGTAAAGACATTACGTATTTCATTAGTTATTCTTAGTCACTTGTAATGTTTTTTTTTTCCACAAAAATCTGAAAAGTACAGAAATGTTAAATTTACAGTCATCTATACATACGATAAGAATGTAAATCTAAAGTGTCTCTACTTTTTCGATTTTCGTGAAAAAAATTGTTGCAAGTGTCTAGGAATACGGAATAAAATACATTTCAATCCGCTTACGCTACTTTTTTTTTCGAACTGACTACGCCATTCGCCTTGCAAGGCCTTTACAGCTTCACCGGACTACTGAGGCGAGCGCTTAAGGCCCTCAGCCGATTTTGTTTAGGTAACTAGCGCAAGGGTGCACTCACACCTCGGCTTGGGCTGTTACCGAAATTCCGGATCTAACCTAGCTAAGATTTTCATGCATGTATTTGTTTGTGAATCATACAATTTAAATTGTACTCCGCAACGTGTTAGCGTTAGCCCAAAGTAAATATTTCACGCGGATGAAGTCGCGGGCAGAAGCGAGTATTATATGTATAATTGCTATTTGCGTATATTAGAAAGATAAAAATCAATAATTCCGGCACTACCAGAATAAAACATCTGAAAGTAAAAACAAACAAAATGCATTCTAACGATAGCATAATAACACTTATTACTACTTCAAAATTATAAATATTGTCATCATCAATGAAGTCTATCTATTGTCAAAGAATTTACAATTGTTGCTCAATAAATAAAAATATATTAAATAACAGCATACACGGTAATATTCATTAATTATTAAGCTGAACTACCTTATCACTTAGAATTCAGGTATGGGTGGAGGATAAGGAAGCAACTAGGGGGCCTATTCTTTTAAACACTCGAAGGCAAGCAATTATGGGTGAATTAAGGATGGAAGCTGAAACGGCTCTCGGCTTACCATCTCGACTCCAACGTTGGATTGTAGGCCGTACTCTGTGTACAGATGATAATATTCCTATTGTGACAATTGCTGGACCTGAATTCAACGCACCGTTTTATTTGTGTCTAGTGGAACCAGGTTTGTTTTTATACTATTCAGTTTATAATGCATTGGCCAATGCCTTTAATTAATCCCACAAAAATAACTGTTAAACACAATTGCCTAGGATCGTGTTTTGAACGAAATTTATTTGACAACACAAAATTAAAAGTTGAAATGTTATCGACAGCAACGTTTGTTCTTTTTATCACTATAATTATTACAATAGTACACGATGTTTCATATAACAACAAGTGTTTTATTTTGAAATAATATATTGTATAAGGAAGCGATATTGATTTATAGAGTTACACACTTTTCAGGTAATTCAGACAAAAACAATCCGAGTACTTCAAGCGTACAAATTGGTGAAAAGCAGACCATTGCTGAAGCACAGCACAATAACAAACCTATAGGACCAACAATCGCGAAAACAGTAAAAGAGGAAACCATCAAAGCAATAGACGAGAACAAAGTTAAAGATGTAGTACAGAATACTGTTAAAATAATGATGCAAAATGAAGATCAAGCTGCAAATGTGTACAAAGAATTAGTGAAATTAGAACAGCAAGCCATAGTACCCAACACAGAAATATTTGAATGTGGAGTCTGCATGGATGAATGTCAACCAGACCAGGGTGTCGTGCTGCGTGAATGTGTGCATACATTTTGCAGAGATTGTTTATCTAACCTTGTGCGACATTGTGAGGAGCCTGATGTATTCTGTCCTGCTATGGCCTGCCGAGGTATGTTGCAAGAACGTGAAATTCGCGCGCTCGTATCTCCAGACGATTATGAGCGTTGGTTGGCCAGAGGTTTGGCCGCGGCAGAGAGTGGAACTAGAAATGCATTTCATTGCCGTACACGCGACTGTACGGGATGGGCACTCTGCGATCCTGGAGTTCGAGAATTTCCTTGTCCCGTATGTAGTAGTGTAAACTGCATATCTTGTCAGGTAAATATAATGAGTTACTGTACGAAAAGTAAATTCCACCCGAGTTTATACTGTAAAATAAAATTACACTTTTGTAATCTTTTAAACAGGTGTATGTATGTAAATAAAACTTTATGGAACTTTTCATAGGCTCCTAATTCATCCCACGTTGATGTACACGACAAGTTGGTATTATTATAATCACATTAATCATATGCATCTTATTTTTACTATAATTATATTTTACAGTGATTTGAGACGCGCGAAGTAGAATCATTTCGCCCATCGTGTTGCCTGCTAAAAATCAATTAGGAAGACAGACACTCATGTACTCAACATAGTTTAGTTGATATATGTATATAAGAAGAAAATTAATGCACTAAAACTTTGTTTTGGACGTTACACCACTAAATATATGTGATTTAAAAATACGTTTTAATTTTAGGCAATTCACAAAGATGAAACTTGTGAAAACTACCGTGCGAGGCTACAGTCCGTCACAAACATTGATTCGGATCAAATCGACGTTAACACCCGCGCTTTAATCGATACACTTATCAATAAAGGAGAAGCTGTCGAGTGTCCAGAATGTAAAGCTGTCATAACTAAGAAATGGGGTTGTGACTGGGTCAAATGTTCAGCTTGTAAAACAGAAATTTGCTGGGTGACCCGCGGCAGACGTTGGGGCCCAGCAGGTCGTGGTGACACAAGCGGCGGTTGCCGCTGTGGTGTTGATGGCAAAAAATGTCACCCGTCTTGCGGTTATTGTCATTGACATTGCATTATAATGTGGATCTATATAGACTGCGTTCCAGTAGAAGCTCACAACGCTCATGCTCACGACCGCGAGTTGCGATCGTAAGCGCTAGTGGAATCCATTTGTGGGCGTTTTGAGCGTTCAGATAAATAATAAAAATGGCGATCTAGGAAAAATAAAGCAAAAGCTTTGAGACGTTAAGTTACACTTTGTAAGTCTTAACAGTAAATTCATATAATTATTAAATTCATTTAAGTATATTAAAGAAACAATGTATAATTCAATTTTTTTATTTTAATTATCATAAAAACATAAAAATGACCTTATTGGTTAAATGAAAAATATTAAATTACCATGAAATGATTATAAATTAATTTCTACATTGAATTTTAGAATTCACAACATTTTTCAAAAGAAGTAAAATTATCAAAACCTTATTAACATATTTCATTTACGTATTTCAATACAATATGTTGTTTAATATAAATATCCTATACCGTATCAGGTAATGACATTTTCACGGTCGTCATCTTTATTGAGAATCCCGCCAATTTTGTCAACGCTCACGTCGACCCACCTCCAGGACATGGGGCGTCGTGAGCGTATGTTATGACGTCATCAATGACGTTTTCGCCACGACCGCAACGCTCGCGGTTGTCTAGTGGAACGCCGAAAAGGGAGCTGTGAGTGTTGTGAGCTTCTACTGGAACGCGCCCATTGTGTACCTTACCATATAAATAATGAAATATATTTCATTTTTAAACATGAAATACTCGTAGATACATACAAAGATTTATGGTCTTTTAAAGAGTAGCAGAATATAGAAATCCCACAACGAAATCGCGTTTTCATTTGTTAGTAATAGGTAAATAATGATTTTAAGAAAGCAAAACCCTAATTTAACATAGCTAGACTTCACGGTAATTAAGAGTTGACTTATCCCTGCCACCTTATGCACCTGACAATATGCATGCAAAATTTTATATTCAGTTACACAGCTGAGGCGTGAAAACGTAACAAACAAACTAACTTTCGCATTTATAATATTAGTAAGTTCAGTCATTCTTCAGTACGTAGTAATAATTAATAAACATAATCGATTATTCTATTAATTATATATATTCAAAAGCTGTGACATTATCGCAAGCGCATTTTATTTTATTTTTTGAAGTTAGCTTGTTATATCTTTCATTTCGACGCTATAATGTATTTTGGAATTTCTTTATAACATTTGGAAAAGGTATTCAAATACTTGTTCATGTATATAACTAATCCAATAATAATATGCCAAGGCCATAGGGGCCAAAGTATATTGAATCGGCCCAGAAGCATATTTACACGATACTTAAGGTACTAATGAGATATTAAGATCTTGAAAGTTTCAAATCTCTAATTTAATAATTTTGGAGAAAAAGCAAAATATGTAAAAAACAAAAAAAAACTTATTATTGGCACAACCGATTAGCCTGAAATTTTAATATACTTTGAGGGCTATTAACAGCTTCTACAAAAAAAAAAAAGAGCAAATAAGATCTTATAAGATCAGTAAAAAACATTATCCTTTTCTTTTAAATTCTATTTTGAACCAGGGAGCAACTTTCGCAAATTTATGAACTACTTTCTTGTGAAATCTTATTACATACAACACCATAAGTATTTTGAAAATGTGTACGCCATATTAAAAAAAATAAAAGCCACATTTTTATGCAATTCATCAACTTGCTCATATATGATCTAATGAAGCTATATAGCTCTTTCTTCTAGAAGCTGTTAATAGCCCGCAAAATATATTACAAATTGAGGCTAATTTGTAAGAATGATTTTTTTGTTTGTAACTTTTTCTTCAAAATTCAATTAAATTAAAAATGTGAAAATTTCAAGACGTTAAATAGCGAGTGCCAGTGGCTGCGCTGCAGTAATAATTTTTGACTCATTTTGTTTTATAAAAATACAAGTTTATTTAATGATTTCTGAATATATCACTGATAATAAAATAATAGGCTATGAATTTTTAATGACGTACTATACAGTGAGCACAAAATATTGTTAATTAGTAGGTAAATCTAGTTTTAAAAGTAATGTAATTGTTTTTATAGCTTTCCAATTATGGAATGATGTACATTTAGTTTTCTTTTTATATCATATAGGAGGCAAACGAACAGGCGGGTTACCTGATGTTAAGCGATCACCGCCGTCCATAGACACTAGCAACATCAGGAGAGTCGCAAGTACGTTGCTAGCCTGCGTTTTGGGAAAATGAGGGTTAAGGGCGAGGAGCGAGGAGTGGAGAAGGGGGATGGGCCTCCAGCGCTCTCACTGGCCGAACGAAACGCAACAATGCAAGCACTGTTACTTCACGTCGGTTTTCTGTGAGACGGTGGTACTACCCTGGAAAAGCCGACCCATTCATAATGTAAGCAATAATGGTTTCAGTGTGGCTCTACCACCTCTTAGTGCACTTACTATGTACAAAATTTGATTCAAATGTAGCTATACCTGCAACTTTGCGTTCGTTTGTTCATCGACTTGTTTTTTGACTTTATTAAAACGAGTATATTTTTTAACAACCTTGCCGTGTCATGAAAAGCTGTTACGTATAAAAATATTTTTCTACAACTCCCTAAAAGTTTTGTTAACAATTCTTTAACACTATTATTAGCGGTATGTTATAAAAATATCAAGGAAATCAATTAAGAATGAAATAACATTTTTTTTTTGTACAATCTAAAAGTAATATTTATATTGCTATACAACATAAATTTTTAAATGAATGACTCTTCGTGTACATTTCTTGAAAATGAAAAACGTGTTTGTTCATTTTAGAATTTCTAAAAGTATTTTTATAACATTTTATGACATTAGATCATGCCATCTTTGAGTTAACTATCACAAAACATAAGAGAAAGAAATGTACAGACAGAGTTATCAATATAAATTACTTCAATGTCAGCTACTCAATTATTGTGAAAATTGTTTTCTTGGGTTTTCCCTTTTAATTTTAAAATTTTATCAGTACTGTTTATCTCGTGGCAAGTCTTGTTAAAATTTGTTTATTTACATAAGAGATTTAACCTGTAAAAATAATAGAAGTTTCAATTATATTTATATTATTAGATTATTTATGTGTTATTTGTATCTAATTAAAAATATTTAACAGTAGCTTATGTAAGTAATATAGTTACTATACTATATACCAACAAATTACTTGCAATCTGCTTTATCTATTTGTATTCAAAGAAGATATGCGTAGTCCTGTGAAGCTGTTAAGACCTTGCTAGGTTAATAGCGTAGTCAGTTCGGGAAAAAGTTTATATAGTTTTTTTTTCAAAGCAGTTATGATCTGTATTGACAAAGACTTCCAACATTTTAAAATTAGTTGTTTCACAATGAACACATCAACAGCATGATACATTATAATCTATTTGTATTATTGGGGTATATGTGAAATGTGATTGGAACTGACTCACGAATATAAATAAATATTATCCAGTAAATGAATTCTTGAGTTTTTAAATTACCTTCAAAATATACTTATCACACTACAAAGTACCTTTAGGATTATGATGAATTATTTAAGTAAACAGAAAGTAGCTTTACAAAAGTGTGGGAAAATAAAATCTGCCCATTCTAATTTATATGTGTATAAACTTATTCAAACTTTTTTTTATATCATAGGAGGCAAACAAAAAGGCCACAGTATAAATATGAGACACATACTGAAACTAGAACAAACGCTCGAAAACGGCACACTCACACAAACTTGTGGCATCTATGAAAGGACAAGGACAAGGTTTGGAAGGAAAGGCTTCTATGGACAGCGCCGCGAGGTCGTGTCGATGTGCATGTTTGTATGACCATGCCAGTACGAGCATTTATAGAGAATTTCCAAACTGTAAACAGGCAGGCCACCTAATGTTAACTATGTGATCACCGCCGTCCATAAACACTCGCAACACCAGGGGTGCATTGCTAGTCTGTGTTTAGAGGAATGGGGAAGTGGGCCACCGGCACTCTCACCAACAGAACAAAATACAACAATTCAAGCACTGTTACTTCTCGTCAGTTTTCTGTGAGAGGGTGGTACTACCCCAGATAAGCCGACATATTCATGCTGAAACCTGATATTATAATATAAATAGTAGTATAGTATAATTATAATATAATAACCTTATATTATAATAGCTTCAGTGTGGCTAACCACCTACAAAAATAAAATAAAGTATGTTTTATACTGGTCTTTTCTAAGCCTGACGGATTTTGTTAGTTTCTCCTGGAGTACCGAGAACTGTAATGGTTTAAGCTACATACAAAGAAATGTAGACCTTATGATGGATAGATCAGGGACAGTATTAAAAACATGGCATCCACCATTTTTAGGTTTATCTTAATTCGGAATCCAAGGGGTCAGGTTGTAGGATAGTAGCTCATTTATTTATACAGTACAGTCTCACTAATCTGCTACTCTGATAGAGCGGCACATCTAATAACCCATCAATAATTCTTTGCAACAAGCAAGGTTTTTAAGCAAGGACTACATGTTACACAAAAGCAGACCTCAATTAAGGATTACATATTTTGAAACTATGTAATTATGTATGTACATGTTAATTTAATACATTACACACATTTATTCCCTTTGAAACATTGTATTTTATTCATTACCTATGACTTCTTTACTATAATCCAGTAATACAAACATTTCAATATTAAGGCATCCTCTGGTTTTTAATAGTGACGTATTAGTGAGATTATACTATTCTTTTCATCTTAGCTACCAACTCAAATTGAAATACAATGGGAGAACATTATGATGTGTGTCATTTGTAACCCCAGTAAAGAGTTTTCAAATATAACCAACTATTTTACTTTGTACCTATGTATAAAAAGATACACGTTCTTTTTTATATGTTCTATTAAGGTTAGAACAAAATGACTTATTGTTTATAATTATTAAAGCTTATAATAAAAGTAAGCTGATTGCCGCATTACTTTAATGTATTAAAACTTAAAAGTAATAAAACATATTTGCAGCAATCGGAATATAGTTGGAATCATTTCAGTCTATTTAATGTTTGTGTAGTTTAAGTCTATGAGTAATATGATTAAAGAATACAAGTTTTGCTTATTCTATTATTTATTCCTTATACAATATGATCCAATTTTATTTAAAAGTGAAAAGATAAACATTTACAAACATATGGAACAAATTTGGTTTTAATTTTTCTTCACCTAAAGCAATCAAGGTGTCCTAATTTAGATATAAGGGATTTATACATTTTAAATAAGGATTTCTAACAGTACTTCTTGAAAGTAAAATAATTCACTAAAACATGATAATAACTTGCATACTTACATATTCCCTTTTAAATGGATCCGAGTTGACTAATCATATACTAAAAACTTACAGTAGGAAATGAAACATAATTTGTATGTAAACTCAAAACTGAATGTGAAATTTAGTTTCTTAATGGACAAAGTTTTAACTAACTACTCTTATTACACAGCAGAGAAATTCACGTACATATTCATTTCTATAACCTTAACACTTATAAGTCACACAAAGAACACTGTTTGGTGTAGCTTGGTGAATGGAACACTTCTGCTTGATAATTTTTAATAACGCCGCATTCCTGAAGGTCCTCTGCCTCCTGGCCCGCCGCGGCCCATGCCCGGAGGGGCTCCCATCATACCAGGAGGTGGTCCGCCCATCATGGGACCACCGCGCATTTGTGGAGGTGCTGAAAGCTGTCCTCGTGGTCCAGGTGCCATATGCTGCTGGGATGGTCCTCCAACGCCTCGAGCAGGTCCCTGTAAGCCAGGCGGAGCGCCTCCTGGGCCAGAGCCCCGACCGGCCGCCCGACCACCCCCAGGGCCACCCATCGCCCCAGGAAGTGGGACGCGAGGTAAACCCTCTTCAGGCGGTGGCGGTCCTTCGATTGTCAACGATACAATGTTTTCCCCTCGAAGCAACACAAATCCCAAACTTCTTTTTTCCTCTCTGTCAGCAGTTTTGCTATTTTTGGATTTAATTTTTCTAAACTCTTCACAGTCTCCGAGTATAAGATTCATATGTTTATCAAAAGCTTTAAATGTACCAATAAATGTACGAGAGTCTTGCAATATTACTCTGACTCTATAATTGATGTGTTGTTGCATTTTGTTATTCTTTCCGATCGTCTGAAACATAAAATAGGCATATTGAATACACAAAGTTTACCTTTTTAACCGGCATTTTGGTTTTTAATTTTGGCGGTTTAAAGCATAATATACTTCTGAAATATTAATATTAAAATCAATTTTAAATAATAATGAATAAAATCAACAGAAACTTACCATTTTGGTAAAGGGATCAAATCAACAATCAATGATAAATTATTTCGTTTGTTTTGCTCACAATCGTTGAGAAATATAAACAATGGCGGAAACTTGACGTAACGCTTAGCTTAGTGTTACCACTTTAGCCAAAATTAGGGATGATCGATATTCGTCGATATTGAAGAAGCATCGATATTTAGCTGAATAACATCGATGTTTTAGTATCGATAAAATCTACACATCAATGTTTTGATTTTGATACATCGACATTATGAGAACGTTACATGTACTAGCTAAAGACTAGAAATTTATCAAATTTATAAGCCGCACGAATAGTTTTCTCTTTGGATGATCTTTTTTTTTCGTTGCTGACTTCTGTTTTTACAGACAATTTTAATTGCTGGCAAAAACATCGATGTTTTGCTGTTGATGTTTATTGTACATCGATACTATTGAATCGAAGTTGACATCGATGTCAACATCGATGTTTTTCTAATATCGCTCATCCCTAGCCCAAATACCTACAGCTACAAAAAACACATAACAGAAATGACGAAGGATCTCTCAGCACTTGTCGACATACTGCAAAACTGTCGAATTTAAAAAAGTACTAGACTATAGTAATTTAGCATTTTCTAAAATTTACTATACACACATTTATTATTATAAGCATATAAATTGGTATAGAATTATAATTCTTGTTATTTGACGAATTATTTCGTTAATTATCATGAAAATAACACAATTCTCTTTGTAATAATTATCACTTATTGCTATTTTTAATTAGCACTTAATACGAAATGCTAATTTTATTTCGCGCGCGATAAACGTTGCTATAAACATAATATCCCAAAAACATCAGGAATTTAATTTTAACACGACGACATGATATAGCCAACAGCAAGATACACATAATGAACACTAGGGATTGGTGATATGATAGAATAAATAAATAAAAATTGAACAAATAATGTGGACTATTCCAGACTGATTAGGTACAGAGTTTATAAAATAACTTCTAAGGTTTGGCCCTTAAACGGCATGGCATGGCTTTAAATGGCATTATATTATCATTTATTCGATATTTTCAAAACTTCTTGTTTATAATTTTATTTTTATACACTATAATTATTAACCGTTTATATATTTATAACGAACAAAATTAACGTATTTCTGATATTCGCGTTAGATTTAGTCAAGACGATGTTTATGCTAAAAGTTATTAACATGTTAGGTAGCTGTATGGTGGAAGTCCCTCGGAGCGGCCGTATCTGCCAACGGAGGGCTGGTGGGAGAAGGGAGTGATTTACTCACCTCCTGTTACCACCGTAGCCAGACCTGAGGGAATGGGCCAGGAAGGCTATCTTCTAATTGCACAGGTTAGGCTGACGAGGGGAGGCAGCTAGTACACACCAAATCCCTATTAGGACGAAGCCGGGCGCCACCATCCACCACGCTGATGGTCAGGGTGCCATGGTGATAGCAATGCCGGTACCATGCCGCTCCAACGAAAGCGGCGGCCAGTTCACCGTGGGGCTTTAGTGAGTACGAGCTTCACACTACCCACTCTTTCTTTCGGGAGCTTGGGGAGTCCATGACGATTTTCTCACGTTAATAAAAAAGAAAATTGAGCCGTCACGGGACGCCTGGTATATGTGAGACAAAGAAATTGTTCAAATCGAATGAATCTTTCTCAAATTACACTATAAGTATGCAAGCTCAGTGCGGCAAGAAAGATTGCGCACAGTCGCTTGCGCATGGCATCGCGTCGCCACGTCTCACACGCTCACTACGCTAACAATTAGGGTTACCTGCGCCTATAGATGTTTCACTTAAAAAAATAACATGGTTTTCTCTTTAATAATATTTTTCTCATATCAACTATCAGGGTACAAGTATGACCAAAAAAAGAAGAAAATGATGGATGCATTGTAATTGTTTACACGTTATTCTTAGTATAATAATAATAATATAATAATAAAGCTTTATTTAATTCCATGCATAATACATACTAAACGATAGCCATTGGTAACTTATTAACCTATAATATTCAAATTTCATTTGTTACGCTTAAATTAATTTGATTTCTAATTATAAATTATATTTTGTAATAATTATCTTTATTTAACAACTCCTAATTATTTAATGCATGGACCCCTTTCGGGTAACAAGCTACCCCAAGGAATGCCATCCTTCTCTGTCATTAGCTTTGTCCAGCGAACTTCCTATTCCTAGTATATATACTATCATAAAAACAGTCATGATACCTTATTAATAAATACTTATTCTTAAGCTACAAGTTGATGTTTTCTTCACGGAGACATCTGTGAAGTGTATAGAATTCGGGCTTTTATTCATTAAATTATAGTGTATGATTATATTCCCTAATGTCCACTGCTATGCGAAAATCGGTAGTAATAGTTATTGTGGCCGTTAACTATTTTCTTTTGGTAAAGTTATTAGGTTTTGATTCGAAGAGGTTTACATTACAAAGGTATAATTTTATTTAAATGTTGACTGAATGTATCCGAGAAGCAATCTACAGAGTAAAATACTGAGAAACTGAAACGAGCATACTCTTCAAAATTATTATACATAAAATCTTACGTATAGATCAGGATTAAATGGTAAATTACATGCTTAATGATATCTATTTTGTACACTTTGAACTTCCCATAAGATTATTCCAGTGAAATAATCAAGAAAAAAAAAAATCGATTGAAATCCTGTGTCGGTAACAAAACATTCATGTATTCATTTATCTATTACATATCATCATTATTGTTTACCCCAATAAAAACAACATGTGTGTACTATATTAATCACCATTTTCCTCCTAAAATTAGTCATGCGTCGTCAAGTATATAGGTAGCATTCACTGTTATTTATTATATTATACTTTATTATATTAAACTTTGGCAAATCATAAAAAGAGTTGCATTTCCGCCTAAACCAAAGAACGATGCTATAGATTTAATATCCACCCTTAACTAACAATCTCAGGTTAATAATATTAATTCATATTTCGCTAATATAGGTAAGTCACTAGCAGAAGCGATAAAGGCCGACAATAACTTGAACCCTATCATAAATGATATTCCCTCATCATCTAAATCATTTGTTCTTCTTCCGGCAGATGAAACCGAAATTGAAACTTTAATATCAAACCTAAAAGATAACTCATATTCAGCACGTGATAACATCTCTGGTTTATTCCTTAAAAGATACAAACATGTTTTAGTTGTCCTCTCACGTATATCTGTAATCTTTCATTTACATCAGGCATTTTTCCTGGTGTCTTAAAGTCCTCTGTTATAACACCTATCCACAAAGCCGGTAAAAAAGATTGCATCAAAAACTACAGGCCTATCTCTATCCTCCCAACCATATCAAAAATTTTCGAAGGATTATTAAATTCCAGACTGGTAAAATATCTGGAATGCAATCAATTACTTTCTGCAAATCAATTTGATTTTCGCAAAAATAGATCGTGTGAAGATGCTTTATTAGAATTTACAGATTATATTGTTACTTCAATAGATAAACAGTACAAGACTCTAGCCATATTCTTAGATTTAGCAAAAGCTTTTGACACTGTTTCAGTTCCAATTCTTATTAACAAATTGGAACGAATAGGAATTCGAGGTACTCAGCTAAAATTATTGGCTGATTATTTATCACAAAGAACACAATGTGTCAAAATAGATAACTATATTAGTAATGATCTGCCTGTTACTTATGGCGTGCCTCAAGGTAGTATTCTCGGGCCTACTCTCTTCCTTATTTACATAAACGATTTATGTAACCTCCCCCTACCTTATGGCAAAATATTAACATTTGCAGATGACACTGCTTTGGTCTTTTCAAGCGAGTCATGGGGTGAAGTTTTCACACATTCGCAAAATGGATTAAGCGCTGTGATGCAATGGTTAAATGTAAATTTATTAACTTTAAACATTGAAAAAACCAAATATATAACTTTTACTCCTTCAAACTATAGAAACCCTCCTTATAGTCATCTATCTCTATACGCACACTCTTGTCTAAATCAAGGTTCTTCTGTTTGTCGCTGTATCCAATTACAACGCGTCAACACTGTAAAATATTTAGGTATAATAATAGACAGTTCCCTCTCTTTCGAGCCTCATATTGAACTTCTTGCGTGTAGAGTTCGTAAACTTATTTTTATATTCAAAAATCTTCGACACATTGGAGATACCAAAATGATTAAATCCGTTTATTTTGCCATTTGTCAGTCAATTATTACATATTGCATCACATCCTGGGGTGGGGCCGCCAAAACTGCCTTAATAAAATTAGAGCGTGCTCAACGAGCAGTTCTAAAAGTAAGCTCGTTTTTGCCATTTAGATTTCCAACAGTTGAACTGTATAGCATATCAAATGTTCTTACTGTAAGACAACTTTTCCTCCAAAAAACTATCCTTGCCATGCACTGTCGATTAAAGTATGATCCTAAAATTAATTTCGATAAATGACACAAACATCATGTATGTAAGACGAGTTTACTCCGTCTACAATTTTCACATAAATTTTTCTGTTTTCTTGGTCCTCATATATACAACCAGATTAATTCTATTCTGCAAATTTATCAGTTAACTAACCACAAAGCAAAACGCATTATTCAAAATTAGTTACTAGCACTTTCATACAAAGATACTGAAAATCTATTATCTATAGTTTCATAAGACCTGCATAGCTGGATTTACGGTTTCTAGCAAAAGAAATAAGAATACAGCTCCATTCTAGAGAACGAGGGTCTGGAGATCTGTAGTTCAGGTCTTTGAACCTTTTTCAGACTCCAGACCTCACATTTATTTGTACTATAAATTTACTGTCTATAAATATATACTTTTTCTTTTGTTCATAAACAATGTTGTTTACTTTTAAGAATGTAATTGTGAGGTCAAATAAATAAATTTATTATAATTATTAATAAAATTTATTATTATTATTATTATTACTGTCACGCGAATAATAATAATATTATAACTTTAAAAAATATCACTGCACGCGAACGGTTTGCAAATTAGTTACTTTACTCTGTGCACAAGACAGACTTTTAGTCGTACAAGTAACTCTGTAGTGGTGTTATTATCTGTAGAATTCAGTGTTACCAGTGTTCTCACCTCAGAAATACGAACTGTTATATATTTAATCAAACTGAATGATTGACAAATATCCATTAGTATTGTAAACTGTTTTACAGAATTTTTAATTCAACCAGCATTACGTGAATACAATTTAGTTTCCATAATTTGATCGTGTGTGGTTATACAGATTAAGAAATATCATAACGTCATCACTATGGTTATTTAGTGTTAAATTTTCACAAAGGCCAATTCTTCCGATTTTTTTTTCAAACTGAGTACGCTATTGATCTCGCAAAGTCTTAACAGCTTCTACCTACTACCCAATTCTATCGATGCAAAGTTGTGCTTCATTACAATAATTTTAACCGCAAAGCTGTAGTGGTAACATTCCATTTGCAATAACATTGGCTCCGGAAACATTAAAATTTTTCTCTAATTTCTAACTTTAAATTTCTAAATCTTTCTAACGATCTTTTTCCGCAAAAAATGTCTATAGAATTGTATAGAGGCGTGCGTACTGCAGGTAAAAGTCCGTATCGGACTTAAATCTTGTGGATTCCAAAATATTTCTTGCAGTGCGGAAAAAACCCGCAAATTATCACAGTAGTGCTCGAACTATGGTGAACGAATGCTGTCGCTACGTATTTTAGAAACGAACAAGAGGTGTAAATTTCTTGTTTATAAATTACAATTTATGTCGAATAGTTTTATAAAAATATTATTATATATCTTCGTACATACTTTTTATCAAATAAATTTTCTGTCTCTTTTTATGTTTCCTTAGTTTTTCTAGATTATGCAACATATTTTGATAATTAGCACAACCATTTATACAATTTTGTTCAGAAGGTAACGCTAAACCTAATGAGATACATATAAATAAAATAGGTACTACGGAATTTTGCATCTTAGAAATACCTACAAAAACCTTTGACAGTTCTACTCCCTGGCCAAACAAACACATAGGGTAGTTACAGGCGCGAGCGCGAGGAAATATTCAACCAATTACATGCAAGTAAGACAGTGGGTTAGTCTTTTGCAACCCTACATTGAGCATCTTTCGGTTTCCCAGTAAATATATTATACAAGCAATACAAGATTTACTACCATTGTACCAAATAAATGTAATTAAGTTTAAAGTATCGTCATATTAATTCGTTTTATTTGCAAAAAAAATAGCAAAGTTTTATTTTTTTCATAAGTGACATTAAAAAATGTAAACTCTATATAAAAATATAAAATAAGGAAGGTCTAATATTGTCATTTTACAAATATGCAAAATTTGTTTTTATTACTCTTAATATTTTATGTTCTTGTAATGGTGTATTGTATATCATTTTGATTTGTTCGACAATGAATACTTCCAAATACCAACTTTATTATTCCAAGTCAATGTTTCGTGATACAAAATCCTGAAGCCACGCAGATGAATTCTGTTATAACAGTCGCCAACGTAGAACAAAACCCAGGCTATTAACTTGAAAATCTTATACGAAAACACTGGCAAAATAGAATGGATAGTCGTAAATACTATGAAACCACGAATACTACAAACACTCGAAAACGCAATCGTCGAGAACAGTCTAAAGCTGATCATTTTTCTGTTACCTAAAAATCACAATATAGCAAGCAAATCACATATTTTGAACAACTTCGTTTTTAAACCGAACAGTAGTGCCGCTGAAACAGAAACTATAAATGGCTTAACAAAGCTAAATCCTACAGAAAAATTGTAAAGCTAAAATATATATAATATCGTAAACCTATAGTGGTACAAAAAATAGTCCCATGGAGGGTTGATTTCAGTAATGCAGCCGATCGTAATAATGAAGCAAAATCACACATCACAACATAACAAATATACTGTGCTAATTAGGTTACTTA
This sequence comes from Antheraea mylitta, assembly GCA_014332785.1. NCBI lineage: Eukaryota > Metazoa > Arthropoda > Insecta > Lepidoptera > Saturniidae > Antheraea > Antheraea mylitta. The sequence goes on along the minus strand of JACEII010000008.1, from coordinate 13,372,775 downwards.
GACTATTCTAGAAATTCTACCGCAACACGTGTACCATCTATTGCGGATATTTTTCCAATGCAGAATAAAACACGCACGGCAGTGCACACTAAAATTTCTCATTGTTAATGCTACCGATGAAAGTAAACATCTGTTTAGTATTTCTTAAACTCTCATCATTATCATGTATTTAAGACCTTTATTGAAACAGAACATTATTTATTAGGCAAGATGTCGTTGAAATTATACTGATATCTCTATATGATACCTGCTTCTTCTTTGGCGTTGTTAGTAAATGAATAAAATCAAAATAAGAGAAATATATACATTTAATGCTATTATATTTAGTAGCATTTAATAATGGTGTTGTGATATTCATGTGATATGGTAGATGCGCGGATTTGCTGCCATTTTTAGGTTTGTTACGAGACATATAATTTTTTATGTCAAACATCTATAGGCGGAGAGTAAACCTGATTGTTGGCGTGGCGACGCAAAACACGAACCGAAGTTCTCAAAAATATTTGCAACCGTATCTTGTAGGCCACTTGTGCTAATAGTTTTACGTGGCATGCGCCGACGACCTAGCGCCCTTTGATAAATGTCGGAAAACACACCGCGTCTGCGCCTAGTTGAATTTTTATGTTTTGTATTTAATAAAAATAAATATTTATGTAGTAAAATAAATAAACAGTCATTATTTTATGGAACTAATTTGTAATCTAGCTTTATCTTTTTATTATGCCACAACTGATTCTTTTTTTTTTTTTTTAACTTTATTTTTGGCAATCAATCTTTCCGATTATTACTGCCATTCTCACGTAGTCAATAATATCACAAACTTCGTGTGATCATTCCAATATTAAGCATCGTGTGAAACCATATTCTAACAAGATGGTGGATCCCTTGCTAGAACCTTCCAGGGAGTTTTTGTGGCATCTCAGAATTTCATGATCCGTGTTATTATTTTCCATTCACTTCACTTATGCATAATAAACTAACTATATTACGTAAAACACCACCAAATTTACACAATATATAGTCAAATAACACAAGATTATGAATAAAATATAAAATCCACTACATGACAGACTAAAATCCCGCCAAAAACTCCAACTGATTCTTGTACTCTGTTCTTTTATGCATACTAGTGGGCGCCCAGTGGACGACATTCGACCATAGTTAACTGATTTGATTGAACTTTATTACAGTTATTTTGTCAAAGTTTACGTCTATAATCAAAGGTTTTCATCATAGCTACTCAGTTATTTGCCATGATCTTTAATTATATACACATGTAAAAAATCTATGTGTAAATGAAAATTGAAATTAATTATAAATTTGAAACAAAAATCACGTGGTAATACTCTCAAATTTTAAGCAAACATAACTTCACGAAAATAAAGAAATTTATCGCAACCCATGACACAATTTTCAATTAATTTTACAGAACACCATGGGTGGGTGGTATTTTTGGGTGATATTGAATTAAATGTAGTCTGTTCATTATGAGAAATAGTGATATGTCCAGTATCATCGTTTGGAAAAGTAACGGATCCACAATACAATCAAATTGTGAATCCAATACAAAGATGTTTTTAATACTACCATTAGCTTTTGAAAATAAATTCTTTTTTGTTGGTACATGAGGTTGAATTGCAACATTGTAACCGCGGAGGTCTAAGTCATGGATTACTTTTATGAACAAAATTCTTATTCTGATTATACAAAGTATTATTTGGCTCATTTTTTTATTAAATCATCATTTGAAGTGAGTTCACCATAAAAATAATAAACATTACAATAATAGTTATATTGTATGATATCATTGTTGAATGTAGGATGGAAAGAACGTCAGAGTTAAAAAATACATACAGTCGAGCTTAGCAACCTCCTTCATAACCTCTTTTGAACTTCATAGTTATTGACGGCTGTCATAATGTCTTTTATATTTACATGTGTGTATATGTTGTGTAAAATTCGAGGAGTAGTGTGAGTAGTGCATATTTTAATTAATTTAATGTACTTCTAATGCATTTTATGTAAAATAGACAGTTTTCTGCACTTCTCCGCCATATAAACTTTAACTATGCCAAATTTCAAGTTCACCCGTTGACGGGAAGTAGGTTAAAAAGGAATACAAAAAATTTTCTTCACGTATTTATATATAGATAATTTATACAAAACAATTTTTTGTTTCACATTTGCCAGGCGTCCCGTGACGGCTCAATTTTTTGTTTTTTTTTTTCAATGCAAAAAGCTATGCTTTTAGATGGCTAATTCAATTTTCATGAGTTGTAGTATAAGTAAATGAGTGTTAAATATCTCTTGGTGTAATTATTCAGTTTTACGTAGTCTGGTGAAGCTGTCAAAGCTTTGTTAGGCCAATAGCGTAGTCAGTTCAGGAAAAAAAAAGTTTTGCGAATGTTGCAGATACACCGTATTTTAAAACCGCAGTTAGGCATTCTTGCACCCGCATCAACGATGAGAGATATTCCTCTTTACCTCAACACTTCATGAAGTTTTTATAGGCTACGATGCTTTACCTAAGCCAATTTGATTACAGAGTGAAAAAGATGAATTGTGTCGTTATATGTCAAAAAATGCTAAATACTTTAAACGCTCATATAACATATTAGTAACATAATCATATAACATAATAGTTATTTGAAGATTTCCAGTTTTTATACACCGAGAATGATATTCATTTTTTTCCGTTCATAAGATTTTGTTTTGTTTTTTATGATCTTCATATTTTACATATACAAAATTCGATGATCTTGCAAAATAACGTAAAATAGTAGGAACGGCTAAAATTGCATTTACCTGATTGTGAAATGTAAACAAATAAATTTAATGCATATATTCGGAGTATATTAATTGCTTACTAACACACTTCCAATCTTGTAAACAATCATACGAATTATAAGTACCACAGAAGACACCAGAAGTAGGCATTAGTTTATTTAAGTATAATCAATATACATTTTGGGTTTGCGGTTGCTTTTGTTTGTTGTTGGCTTTAGGATGAATGGGTTGGCTCGTCCGAGGTAGTACCACCCTCTCACAGAAAATTGATGTGAAGTAGCAGTACTTGCTTCCTTTCCACCTCCTCCCTCTCCTAACACAGGCTGGCAATGCACTTGCGACTCCACTGGCGTTGCAAGTGTCTCTGGACAGTGATGATCACTGTTAACACATCAGGTGACCCACATGTTCGTTTGCCTTGCATAATATTAAAAAAATAACAGGGAATATTATGAAATTGAGATATCAAATTAATTGTTCGTTATAAAACCATTTTAGTGAGAGCGCAGTGGAACAATAAAGTTCGACGCTTAATAGATTCCTTTTGAAAGAAGGTAACTTAATTAAATTTTCATAATAAATTTATTTAAAAAACCTGCATGTCATTGTAGTTTTTAAACTATTAAACTCTCGAAATTATAACGTGAATAGGAACCTACTAGTAGTTAAATAAAAATATATATATGTAAGTATGAATTCTAAAATTTCTCTAGTAGTGTTCTTTTTTAACTTTTCTAACTTTAAAGGTAAAAAGAAAATATAGTTATGTTATTACTAATTTATTTTCACTTAAATTACTAGACTTGAGACAACTATTTTTATATAAATACAAAACTTATTAACTACCCATAATAATTACGGCAAAAATGCACTCAGACAGCTTTTTAAATTACATAGTCTTTTTCTGATCACTTAAAATTACTATAATAATAATTTTACATATGACATAATTTGGTTTAAATATCGCACTTCTCATTCCAGATCATAAGCAACCTACCTTAACAAGCACTACAATATTTTGGAAGCGAATACCCAGATTTTAAACAATTTTACATAAATGTATATAGTCTACGAACCCTTAACATTATCAAAAAATAAACTACTATGAATCAGCAGCTGCTGGTGCAAACTGAATTACTGAGGTATGTCTTACTATAGGTGCTGGCTCAGAATCTATATTATGTTGAATGAGTTTTCGTTTCCGCGGAGGAAGCGAAGATGGCGCTAGCGTATAGTACCCTGTTGAAGTAGATAGTGCTGTAGGCGGTGGGACCGTTGCAGGAGTTGACGTAGTCAAGGATGTAGAAGGTGTTACACTGGAGCACTGAGGGGAGGGTGGCGAGCTCGGCGGCGTCGGCGGCAATTGTTGTAAAGCGGCTTCAACTAATTCGCACACGTTTCCATTGACTGCGACAGGCGCTGCTGGTTGTAAAGGCGCTGAGCGAGGAGATTCAGCACCGTGTTCTTTGTATATATGCGCCTCCATTTGCTTTTTGGTATTAAACGTGCCATCACAAACCGTACAGCGGTAACAACGTTCACCGTAATGTTGGAACCTATGCAGTTTCAAAACATGGTTATAACCGAAGTCGCGTAGACATATGTCGCACGTGTAGGGCCGTTCCCCGGTATGGGTCCGCGAGTGAACTTTTAATTGTTTCGAGCAAGTGAAACCTTTGCCACAGCCAGGCGCCGGGCAACGGTATGGTTTCTCCCCAGTGTGAGTCCTCAGATGTATCACCAGTTGGCCCGATTGTATAAACGTTTTATGACAGTGTGGGCACGCGTGCGGCCTTTCCCCAGTGTGAATTCGCGCATGCCGATGTAATTTTCCAGAATGCTCAAAGGCTGCGTCGCAGACGTTGCATCTGTAGGGCCGCTCCTTAGTGTGAATACGACGATGCACTTGTAGGTTTTCTTTAACACTGAACATCTTGTGGCAATATTCACATTCAAATGGCCTCTCACCAGTATGGGTACGGTAATGGCGTACCAGTCGCGCGGGTACAGCAAAGGTTTTGTGACAGACGTCGCAACGATGGGCGTCTGCTGTTGTCCGATGCGAACGAGCGTGGGCAGTCAGGGCACTCCGGGTTGACAGCGTTAGGCCGCACTCCCCACATTGATGTACGCGTTCGTCTTCACCTGCAGAACGACACTGTTTTAATTCAAACTTCGATAAAGATTCCATAACTGTTATAAACCGAAATTATTATCGTTCCGGACAAAGCGCGGCGACCGTTCACAGTATAGTGTGTGTTGTGTATGGCATGCAACGATCAGGAATATCAGGATGCACCAACATAAAACGGCCACAAAGGGGTAGAGGCGGTGAGAGGGGAGCGAAGTATAAACCGAGTGAATGTCCTCTTGCCAGCACGTGGAGGCCTGCACCGCGGCATTATCGCGACGAAACCACAGTGCAGGCCTCCACGTGCATGGGCCGCCAACCTCAATGTTCGCGGCGACCCCTCCCCACTAACCACCACTCATCTCAATATAATTTATATAAAAAAATAATCCATGTATGGGATTTACTCTTAAATAAATATGAAAATCCTAGGAATGCCTAGACACAATTGTATGGGTTATTAAAATTATTCAACAAATAATTAAACTGTTCTCTTTTTGAAGGTTTTCGTATTTAAATAAAAACTAAGATTCCACAGAAAACAATTCCTACATTTATGAATGAGATAAAAATCTAATCTCAGTCAGTAAAACTTATAAATGGAAACAAATTTAGTATACCTATAATTTGAATGAAATTACTTTGACATTGGTAACCTACTTACACAGCTCGATAGCAAAAGTGCATTTTCAAGGTCATAAGACATTATTATAATAAAAATTGTTTTCTTTATTATATTTCCTAAATAAAATGAATAAATATAATGGTAGTTTTCAATCACAAATAGTAAACACTATTTCGATTGACATAATAAAACGAAAACAAGCATAAAAAATGTTAATATTGAAAATACTGTTATATAAAATTATCATTGTCTGTATTCATATTAAATCAGATGGATCGGATTGTAAAGGGGTACTAGATATAATTTTTATTTAAATACATTAATTACTATTGTTAATAATTATTATCCTCAAAAAACGAAAATAATAGTTACTGATAAAAATGAGCATTAAACAATTGGACTCACCTATCATGTTAAACAATGACGATGATTTTGAGGCGAGGTGTAATAACTTTAATGTTGGTGTAGGTTGTGTACAATTCAGGCGGTCGAGACTGGCGACCGTAACAGTAGAGGCACTCGCTCAACCGACAGTCTGCGGCCGAATGCCATACCCGATGCCGCCCAGCCAAATCGCTTGTTGCGAAACATCCACACCTAACGAGCGAGAGCAAGAACAGCTCCTCGTGTCCAACCAGAGGGAACCACCTTGCTCCCTCGACCTCGCTGCACCCCCTTTGTCGTCCTCATTTATTTATTGTTGTATATGATTATGAATGTATGGAAATACTTTAGCATACTTTGTGTTGTTTTTTTTTTCAAAGATATTGTGATATGCAATTTATATTTACTCTACATTTTATATATTTATGTAGCAAGTAGTACAGCTTTAAATATTGTTTTAAAAGCGAGTATTATAATTTTATGAGTATTTAGGCGAAATTAGAAAAGCAATAGTTTATGCATTAGCACTCGCCTATATTTTTTTATATAAAGGGCAAGACATGTGATTCAATTTAGCATATACATGTCCAAGTTTTTTTTAAGCATAAAATTTATATACTCAGTAAATATAGATTAAGCTATATCAGAATGCAACGATCAATTGTAAGTTACATAATGATTCGTGTAGGTAAGCGATCATTTGCAAATATCACTCTTTACATTTTGATCTGTGTCATAGCTGATAGCACTAATAGTGATTGACGGATAATGAATGCGTTTTATGTTTTTACAAGTTGCAATATATTTTTTTAAACCCATTTCTTGGGGATATTGTACGATAAATATTTTCTGGAAAAGTAAAAGGAAGGAAGATATAAGTACATACTTCTTTTCCACGTTATTTCTTTTTCCTAATAGTCTGTGTACTTACATTTCAATTTAGAATGTTTGTACATATTTTATCATTTTTTCATAGGTATAGTATATTTTTCTATTTTTTATTAACACAACTAAAGAAGAAAACAACTAAACATAGGTTTTCCGTACACAATAATGTATTATACAAAGTAAAAGAAAGTAAATGTATGTAAATTATATTTTCTTATTTATTTAACTATGATTGTATATTCTAGATATATGTTTTTACACGTATTTGAGATTACTCATTTTTCATATAATTTTATCACTTGTTTCTATTATTTATGTTATGTTAATGCTGTTGTTATGTTTTAAATATTATTTAGTCCATGTTAACTATTACAGTTGTGTATGTCTGGGCGTCTGCTCCAGTATGCTTTTAACTCGAAAAGCAATACATCGATTTACATGATTCTATTTTTCATAATAGTCGTATTTTCTGACCTAATTTTAATATATGTTATGTTGCATTAAATAATATATATAACAATTTATGGGGTTAATAGTAAACTATTTCGGTATAAAATTAGTGTCAATCAATTCTCCATTAATTCTGCTTTATTTTACTTTAAAACATTAAATATAAATTGTATGCCTTTTTTCATTATTCAGTTAATATTTTTTTATAATTTACATTAGCCAAAGTAATAAATATTATAATTTATTATGGATGTCAAATGTTTTTCCTAATTCCTAAATGTAAATTTTATCCGTTATCTACGTATATTTCACAGTTTTACGTAAAATTTCAAATAAAATTATTCATGACTTAGTTTTAAAATTCATTTTAGTTGGCATTGCTTATAATAATATTATTAAAGTTTGCAATTTAGATGATTTAGACTAGTTTTTCATTATATTTGTAAGAATGATTGTGGTTTTTCATTTACATAGTTAATAGTTGTTACACAATGACAAATACCTTCACAAGTAAGTTTATATAAATAAATGCTATATGATTATACCTACCACACTGTAGACTGCGCACAGCGTTTATTGAAGGTTGGTTGGAATGTCCGACACGGGCAGTGAGGTGTGGGGCCTGTGTACGGGAGGCGAGGTGAATCCACGTGGCGGCCCACCGCGGTTTCGAAGCGCGCGTGAACTCTCGATAGCAGCGCGCGTGCGTAGCGCGGTTCGGCTCCCCTTCCCGCGCTCCCTTCTCTTACCGTTTGTATTTATGTCTGTCTAGGGCAACATAACTACAACTATGTTAGGCATGTCTTGTTGTCTTGTCTTGCGTATCATACAGGTTGATAACGTTTTCAGATGCGGATTATAATAATTGTAGAACAACTATTTCTAATCAAAAATGTATTTCTGGTACATAATGTTAATTTAAATCGTATTGAAATTAAAATTCGAAATTTTACATGAAATTATGTTTCTACAGCATACAAACTAGCTTTTTTTTAATAACCAGATTTTATTGTTCGAGTCGTAGCGATAAATGGCATTTACGTATGTATATTTATTTAGAAGATAATATTCGATCCATAATATATTCTATATAGTATAAATAACAATTTAAAACAAAAAAATGCTTCGGTGAGTTAATTTTAGATTCTTGGTTACCAGAATTAAACTGACCAATTTAACACTTTTGTAGTCTTCTTGGGCTAACTTCATTCTAAATAAATAAGGTTCAGAATATACTAGATAGGCCGAATCCCGGGTAATTTTACAATAGATTTATAGGTTAAATGCATACAGAGCAGTACTCGGGGCCTGGTTTGTAACTTATGGTTGATAATAAAAAGAATTACAAGTACCGGAGTTACTTTCCAATGATATCTTTAATTGTTACTTTACGTAATAACATTTCTTACATGAAAAGTCCTTCATTGGTAGACTCAAACATTCTCTGCCTCAAAAGTTGACCTCCTCATCCTTTCAGCGACAGCATCAGCTTTTCTGTTACTAACGCAGCCAAGTTCCTGAATGAAGAAAGCCTCTAATATATTTACGTAAACTTAGTAATGTTCAGGCTGGAGAGGTCTATTTTGAACTTCGTTTCTTTAAACACCTTATAAATGATCTTCTTATCGCTTCTTATCATTAATTAACTTGAACTATCACTGGCAATCGGTTTGATGTTTGTAACGAACAAAGAAATAATACATAGAACAACTTGCTACCTATATACAAATGTATTATTTCTAATGGCCACTTAGTATCAAGTGATTCTATTTGCATCTATAAAATATTACATATGAATACCTATACACTGTAATATTTCTAGTTACATTGTACAATTTACGTTTCTATGTATTGAATATATGTTTTGTATAAATAATATATATTTTATATCTTCTGTATATATAGAGCTATGTTATTAATTGGTTTAAGGTGACAATTATTAATAATATTAGTATTGATATATATTTCTATACTTGCCATTATAATAACATACAACATGTCCATTTAGATATAATATGGATATCAAATTTCAAATAAGTAGGCCACGGTAGACATTTGTGACAAACTTATCTGCCTCTAGTACGCAGTTCGAATCTAGTATATAATTCACACTTTGTGCACACAAGACATCAAAAATAAGAAAACTGTTACTAAAAATATACGTTATTACATTTCACTATAAATAATCTTTCTTTATATTAGTTCACGAGTATAGACTCATTAATAGTAATTAATTTTTAGTGAAATGAGATAAAATGAAGTAAAATACCTATTAATTACTTTTATATTTTACTCACTATTTTATTCGATATGAATCTATTATAAATTGAAAACAATTGGTGAATTTATGTATCCGTTTTATTTCATAACGGATGTACCTATCTAGGTAATTTTTTTATTGTTATGTTTGTAATTATCAGGATATGGTTTTAATCAAAAAAAATAGTAAGAAAAAGTAAAAAAAATGTGGGTAAAATATCATCGGTCTTGTTATA
>JACEII010000008.1:13312986-13363005 GCA_014332785.1 Antheraea mylitta | reverse complement strand
AACGTAACCTTTTTAAAGCGAGTATTCAATACGTATTTAACTTTTTTTTCACAATGCTTCTAAGAGAGTTCCAGCTTTAAAATCTTTTAATATTTACGTGTAGGTATAATTTAGACTATCACTATCGATATAAAATATTGTATGAATGGTCTTGTCGACTCGATGTAACGGCACGCGTAAAGTAATTTAAACACTTGTATAATCTTGGTTTGCCTTTCAAAAATGCAAACAAAGCGCCCAAGTAATGCAAATTAAAACCGTTCATTCGAGTTTAATGCGGTTTACCTATACGGGCTAATTTATAAAGTTAGTGGTATGTTATTCTAGGCGTAATGTATAGCTTTACTATAACATTACGTAAGGATTAACCGAATCACAATTATATCTGAAAGTGACGACCTATCTGTACAGCTTATAAAATACGATTTTGTATAATTATTAAATATATTATTATATTGGTGAATGTAAACATTGTGACGAAGCCATAGTACAGTAGTAGGGCTTTTTAAAGCGTGCCACCAACTTTAAAGATCTATCACCAAGCATGCACCTATTGGTGTGTTCCAGCAGCTGAGTTTGGGAGTCTTTCTATGTTTAGTATCTTTAACATTTTTAAGACCAACCTCATCGTCATGTACAATCAAGCTAGATTGAGATCTAATGCCAAAAAACCTATAATTAATAAAAAACATATAGATGTAATAAGAAAGATACACAAGATCGAGTTTCCTGCCAGTGCTTCTCGACTGTCTAAGTTCTTGTTAGGGTCTAAATTGAATAAAGTCATTTTCATTTCATTTCAAATATAAAATTAGTAGTAAATGAAATATATTCCAGCAAGTACCATGGATATTTTACGCAATATTTAATCAATTAATTAAAAAAAATTGTATAAGTAATGTTTTCTGCATATTATTATAGATTCAAAATGCTTTTCTTATCTTATTATCAGCGAGCGCGGTGTTGATAGCGTGCTAAGAAATAACCTTAACATTTTATAGGTCACATCTCTGTATTTACTAAAAGTTACTACTGCGTTCATTATAGTTTTTGTGGGTATGACATATTTATCGCATATATTTTCTTTACTTTTTTTCTATTCCACTGTTGGATACATAGCAAGAAAATTGGATCATGTCCCGGATATCATCAGTATATCAATAAGTGCTAAGGTTTCTTTCCAACACATACAAGAATAAACTCTATCAGAATGAAATAATTATTATTAATTACCTCTTTAGATATTTTATGATTAAATTACTTAATTACTCTGTGCCATTAAGTCGCATTCAAGTTCTCACCATGAATTTATTGCTATCAACATGGTACTATACCGTGTATTTTATTTCGGTCTTGACACGTATGCAAGGTAAGTTATTTTATACGCAAAAAACCTAGATAACAATAAAACAATAAAAATAAAAACATAATTTCACTTGTCTGTTTATGCGCATCTCGTACTTCTCTATATAGCTAATCTAGACCTAATTCTATTAGTGCTGACTCCTCGCTACTTACGGTAAATTTAAGAAAAAATACACCGGAAAACTTTAAAATCAATGACAGGAACACTTATAGTGTTTTTAGAATTTTTGTCTGTTTGTTTGTCGTTTGTAAGCGTATCATACAAAAGCTACTAAGAACAGATATTCACGATATTTGGCATATGCATATAAAATAATTATCTGTATATATACTGATGTATCTATTGTAAGATCTATTATGAACTGAATTAATTTGAATTATTTTATTAAGAATGTAATTTATATATGAAAAAAAAAACAATATATATTTCTTACAACGATTCATAGATGTCACAACATCTACACGTGTAGTTTTAGTAGCTTAAAATATTCTGAAGCATTCAAATTCAAACATATATATCCTTATATCATCACCACATATGCAAAGATTTTTACATTTGTTTGTTTTTTTTTACGAATCTAATTATTGTACATTTCCTTTTAGCAAATATACAAAATAAATCCGGCCAAAAAAACAAAATGTGTGTTGTTTGCACAAGGTATAACTGAAAAAAAATAATAGTTTTCTGATTAATTTTCAAGAGATTGAGGTGCATGCATTATAATATGAAGGTGGTAAACATTGGTTTTCGGCATTATTTTGTAATATATTAATATATGTGTATTAACAAACTTACACAATATAGAATAATTTTTAAAAGTGCGCAACAGTCACTATGATCCTAAGTAATGTACGATATTTTTCACCGTTTCTCTCTCTCCCTGTCTTTCTATATATATCGAGTTCCTTAGGATACCTCAGTCTCTTTATGCCAAAGCCAATATAAAGATAAATTTATCAAAAATAGTAAAGAAACAAAAATACACTAAAAGGGAAAATAGCAAAATTATTACGTTTAATTAGTCATATTCAAATAAAAAATAATAGTGTATTCGCTAAATAATAATGTATTCAAATTCGATTTCGATTTTTCAGTGAGTCTAGGTAACAGCAATCCAAATAATATAAAAATCATTGAAATCGGTTTCAAGTTGCTAAAAATACATAGGCTAAATACGGAAACAAGGAGTGGATGAAAATAAAATAAGCGATACTTCACTTCTTTATCCTTTGGCGTTGATGATCTTCTTTATATTTGAATGGGCCAGCCCTGAGTATAGATGATTTAAATAAAATAGTATCTTTAAAGTCAGTTCACTATTGGCAAATTTTAATTTAAAAAAGATAAATTAAAAAAATACATACAACCGAACGTTCAAATACCTTCTATTTTGAAGTCTTAACGACTTAAATTAAAGTAATAATTGGATATTGGTGATGCCTTTTTTATATTTTGGGGAACAAACGAACAGATGGGTCACCTACTGGTAAGTGATAACTGCCGTCCATAGACACTAACGACACCAGAGGAGTCGCAAGTGAGTTACCAGCCTTTTCAAGGATTGAATGCAGAAGGTTTGTATTTTACTATGTTATTTTTTCCATCACCCGATTAGGCCTCCCTACCCGATTAGGCCTCCCACGGCAGCGGCTCAAGCCTAGGTTCGATCCCTCGGTAGGGAGACCTTGAGTGCGTCGCTTGCGCGATACGGTGACACACAAATATACATTACTGCTACAACACTACACAATCACCCCACACACGTGCACGCCTAGACGCTTACACATGAGAGTGGAAGGGTTTACTTTTTTCCCCTTATCGAACTGAAAAACTCTCAATTTTCCGATAATAAATATATGGAGGAGTTGTTGAGGCGTGTATGCTTGGTACACATATACGTTTCAACAACTCATACATATATGAATAGTTAGCTAGGTTAGCTAAGATAGGTCAAGATTTTGCATGCAACAGGCAACGGCCAAGCCGAGGTGTGCCGTGCACCCTTGAGCTGGTTGCCAATATAACATCGGCTGAGTGCCTTAAGCGCTCGCCTTAGTAGTCCGGTAAAGCTGTTAAGACCTTGCTAGGTCAACAGCGTAGTCAGTTCGGGAGAAAAAAAATTCCATCGATTGTATTACGAGTAGATATTTACCAAATATTATTATTAAACTTTGACGTTCGAACTGTATGGGTTATGGTTTGGTTGGGCGTAAAAAATGTATGTTAGTAAATGAAGAAGTATTTCTGAGACTATCATTCTTTACTTTACTGAAAACTGAAGAAGAACTTTAAGTGAGATTCGCTACCGATTGACACTCTTATAACAATTTATCTGCCTTTATAATTCAATAACAAACGATTAATTTATCAGATTACATTCAAAATTTCGACGAGCTGCATGTCCATTGAATAAAAATAAGGATACGTGAGGCACACCTAATTATTGTTTTGAGTACGACGCAGCGCGGCGCCGCCCCGTGTCCCGAGAGCTAGGATATGTACATTCAGAGTGTGAGCCTGAGCAACGACTATAAAATCGTAGTATCACGCTAGGTTTCAAAAACACAATCGTTCACAAAGGATTAGGGATGTTCGATATTAGTAAAACATCGACGTTGACATCGATGATAACATAGGTCTGAAAGTATCGATCTACAATAAACATTGATGTTTTGGTAACAAATAAAACTGTCTATTCTATTTATTAAATGTTTATTATTTTTAGTATTTGTTGAGTACACTCTGTGAAAAAATTTACTCGGTCAGGATTTTTCCGTTTTGTCTGTTCCGTTGCTGGCACAGGAGTTCACCAACTTTGAAAAAAAGCCTTTCTGAAGCTGTCCCTTTCCTTTTTTCCCTTAGGAAATGTATTTTTTTCGATCTGACTACACTATTGACCCAGCAAGGTCTTAACAGCTTCACCGGACTATTATGTAAAGAAATTAAGAAGAAAGAAATATTCGTACGGCTTATTTCGATTACGTTGATCAGTGTCATCTAATGTAAAATAGCTAAACTTTATAGTTATCTAGTCCGTAGCTAGCACATCCAAAGCTAGATGACCCAAAAAAACTTGTTGAGATTTCAATATTTTATTCACATAAAATCGATATGTCGATGTAATCGATATGGAAACATCGATGCTTCCAACTAAACATGAATCATCAACATCGATGAATATCGATCGTTCCTGCAAAGGATGAGACGCCATCAAATCGCCGACACCGAATTTCAATATCTACGAATTCATGCTGATTTAAATTACATTTGTATGCAGATGTCTTTTAAAAGTTGCATGTTAGAGACCTTTTCGCTTATGAAAAAACCAAAGCGATGAATAAATTTGTCTTTGAATTAATCCATTTATTTTATTCAGTAATATTCTGTTCTTTTTTTTAAAAAAATATTATCTATTTTAATTACTTGATAATTAATATTCTTTAAATTACGTCCAATGACGATGTACATATTTAGTTTATAAAAATATTTTTATTGCTGGTTATCTCGGTAAATAAACATTTGCCTGTTTAAAAGTCATATCGAGAGAATAAAAGAGACTAAAGAGCTAAAGACTGATATGGTGGTACAGCCGGTGTAGGTAAAAGAGCGAGGGGGTACGAAAGAAACGCGGGAGGAAGCTTTGACACGCGCTGCACGGTCACCGAACTTTCGAAACCGCGGTACTGAGGCAGCCGGCTCGTGCACCCTCGAATTCAACCTTCCTCAATGCGACCGCAACTGACCTGCGCCACGAGCCTCGCCGCCCTCTCACCGCGCCGTCCCCTCCGCGCCGCGCCGTCGAATCACCCGCCTTCTATATAAAATACATAATAATATCCGCTCACCGACACGACTCGCTAACTCCTGTTTTCGATGTAATAATAATTTACCTACGTAATTTTAAAATTGTAACAATTATTACATTATATATTAAGACAAGAATACTAATAGATTACGATTATAATAGGTAGGAATCGGAAAATTTATGATGTTTTGAAATACACTAGAATATATATTGCTCACACAATCGTAAATTAAGATGTTCTGTGTTAATTTAGTTCAGTGTGTTATGCCGACGTAGTTAGATTAAGAAGGTATTTCTGAAATTTGTGAATAATAATTTTCACGTCGCTAAGTCTAGAATTTTCCACTCGTATTGTGACATATATACTAATAACTAGTAGGTACGTTGCAAAAGAATATTGTACTTCATTTAATTGTTGCTTCGGATCTATTTTGTTTAGATTTTCTCTGCCATTCACTCAGTGTAGACAGAATTAGTAATTTTTTTTGTCTGCTACGATAATGCTTCATGTCATTTTAATAAATTTGTGTTTTTTAGTGTTAGTTGCTAGTGATTCTAGATAATAATAAGTGATTGATGATGATGGTCATATTTAAAAAAAATGTTTGTCGGTCTATTTTATTTAGCTTTAAAATAGATTTATCGATTTAAATGAAGTGTATATTATACCATACCATTTTCTTATACCTACCCATATTTATGGGCTATAGAAAAACCCAATGGTTTTTTGTAATAACACAAAGAAATATTTCAATACATTTTAACTAATCCTCAACCAACATTAAGGACGCGCTCTCAAATTTTAGAAGTTCAATTTCGGCTTCGAGTTCTACTAGACGCGTATAGCTCACTCACACAGACACAAAAACTGATAAGCGCTGCGGTAATACCGCACTATAAACGACTTCGATACTTTTATAAAAATATTACAATATTTACTTATTATTTATGTTCTACTTTTTGTTGTATTTGATGCAATAGTACTAAAATAAATTATAGTTTCTCAAGGTCATACTCACTCAAAAACAGTATAACTAAACGTAAATATGTATACGTAATAGACAGATACATCGAATTTGTCTTTAAATATTTAGCCCCTTTGTGCCCGATCAAGGCTTAATTTCTCAACATTTTCATTAAGAGTAGTATTGTGGTAACTGGATCATAGTTTAGGTAATAGCTAGAAACATCAAGTTGTGCCTAGATGTTTAGTCTCCTATTGTAGGAGCAAGGTTTCCATTTTTTAAAGTTTGGTGAAAACAGTATATATGATAATCTTAGTATAGTACTAATAGTTAGAAACATTGAGTTTGCACACAAAGGCTTAGTGTCAGCCAAATTTTTCATATCTTAGGACCAGATGAGAGCTATTTCGTAATATTTTTTTTTTAATATTAATAATAGCTATACCTACACATGAAGTTTGCGCTCTGAAGTTGAGTCTTGTCGTATCAGCTAAGAGTATAATTTCTCATAGACCAAGTGAGTAGCTGAATCATGATAACAGAATTTTGGTACTGATAATCACTAGAAACCTAAACTTTGCGATCAGTGTTCTAGTCTCATAGAGTTAGATCAACGTTTCATTTTATGGATCAGATGAGTAGCTGTATCATGAGAATTGAACTGTAGTATTCAAAGTAGCTACAAACATCAGGTTTGGGTTCAGATGTTTAGTCTCACTCTATCTGATGAAAGTTTCATTTCTCATGCGTAGATGCGCTAACTGCGTAAGTGTATCTTTGTCGTGATATCAAAATTTTTGTATAGTATAGAGTAACTAGAAATATAGAGTTTATGCTGAAAAGTATCATAGTGTCTTATTAATGTTTAATTCCTCATGGGCTAGACAAGTGGCTATATCATGATAACTGAATTTTAGTACATATATATATATTAGCTACAAATATGAGTATGTGCTCAGAGATTTAGATAGGAGAATTTTTAACTTAGCGTTTGCTTTTATATCAAAAATAATTCTGTGAAAAACATACTACAAAACACCTGAATTGTAAGTTGTAATACTGATAGTATAACGGGCAGCATATGACGGCCTTTGTGTAAAACGAACCCTAATTCTACCGACAAACTTTGGATCTCTAGCTTAGATACACTTTTCACCAAATGATTCGTTTCATTATAAACAAGACTTGAGAGATCATGTTCTCATAAAGTATAAGCGTTATATTTGATTCTTTTGAAAGATTACATTTGTTTGTAAATTCTGCAGCGTGTTTATGATATTATTATATATTTTCTGAATAGATAATAAAAATTAATAAAGAGAATGCGAAAACGGCATATATATTTCTCCCCATGAAAGAGCTCCCTACACGTTTTAAGAGTCCATTATGAGGCCATTTTGTTATTACCTAACGAAAGGAGTACAAACGAGACATCTGTCTCTATCCATCAATGACTTCCATAACAGTTGTTGAAGTGGGTCGTCATCAGATCATTTTGTTCAGTCCTGTGGTAAGCTCTCGTCACTACTAACAAGAGGACTACAAAGACGACATATGTATTTCTACCCGACAAGAAGTTCCATAACAGTACCTCAAAACATAAAATATAAAAATAACTAACGTAATAAAAATCAAATTTAGAATTTTTGTTTCAACCTAATCACAGTGTCTCTTACTACTAGAAAAATAAACGACTATAAAAAGTTGGTTAGTATTTCGAAATGATCAAAACGTTTTGTGAAGTGTATACGTATTTCTATAGCGATTTATTTTTTACCAGTCGAGTGCAAAACGATGTACACGTCCTTACCGTATGGCGCCAGAGCGCGGTCTGTGGTAGGACTGTTGATAAAATATCGATATTTTTATCTTAAAATATCGATATTTTTTAGTAATATTTTTTGGGCGATATATCGATATTTTGATATTATAATTTGGATATCGGCGGTCGATATTTTTTTTATTCATAATCATTTTCTTAGCCTTATTCCACCTAGGTTGACTCGATACATTATGTTTTTCTTTTCCAGTCTCCTCCTCCAAAATTCACACCTATTACATATGTTATTTTTACATACTTTATCCATACTTTTTCGGTTTCCTCTACTTTTATATCTATTCACCTTCATACTTAAAACTATTCTAGTTATAAGTCTTTCATCTCTCTTTATGACATGCCTGTATCATGCTAACCTATTATTTCTCAACTTTTCTGTCACGGGTGATGTTTTCAATCTTTATCTGATACGTTTTTATTCTATCACTTCTAGTTACACCATACATCTTAACAATCGCAGCTCTGCCACGTACAGTTTTTTCTCATCCGTTTCTTTTGTAACCTAGCACTCAGATGCATGCAGTATGACAGTCTTATAACAATTTTATACGCCTTCCCCGTGAATTTCAAGGGCGTTCGTGGATCGCATAACCTGAACATCTTTCTCCATTTCGTGCATCCTGCATTTATCCTATTCCTTCTGTTATTGTCTACACTGCCACGTTTTGGATCAATGAATATGAAGCAGGCTAGTAGTAATCGTAGTACCTAGTGAAACAGCTGAACATATGAAGTAAATAGTATTTTAAAAATCTCTTGCTGAAAAATATTCATTACCATTAGCCTGTAAGAGAGCCACTGCAGGACTACAGACCTTTTCCTGAAAGAAGGTATGGATATAATCACCACACTAGCCCACGGCGTATTGGCAATTTCAAACTCTGAGAAAACCACAATTGTACGTTTTCTCACATATAGTAATTACTACCAGAACATTTCTCAGGCTCAGGTTTTCTCACGGGGTTTTCCTAGACCGTCAGACGATACTGTTACCAATTTAAATTAGTAAGTGTACGCGAATTTTGTAAAATTCATTATTACACACCGGGGTTCGAACCAACAGACATCGAAATGTTATTTTACTAGTGAAACTAGTAGACTACCACTATTTAAAAAACTTGGTAACTGATGGACTGAAAAATATTGGTACACATAATTATCTTATTTAGATAAAACAATAATGATGACGATTATCAATATGATTGAATGACGTTTGTGCAAGTGGCTCTTAGAACTGTACTGTTATATTTTAAAACATATATGGTATAAACTGTACAAGTATACTGGATTAAAAACTGTAAATCAATGTTAAGCTGAATTACATTTTTTTAAACATAGCCGATATATATCGATATATCGAAATATCGATATTTTTTCCAATATTTCGAGGTCCGATATTGATATTTTCATAAATATCGATATATCGAAAATACGATATTTTAAAAAATATCAACAGTCCTAGTCTGTGGCGCGGTCTAACACGAAGTGAATCCTCTTTCATACTTTTGTGTCAATCGAAACTAAATAAAGAAATAAATTGAACCTTATTCCATAGGAGTTAAAGTCTACATAATTAACATAAAATGGTGAAATTTTGTTCACAACTAAATAATATTTTTCTCAGATGTAGTATACATAACTTGGATTTTATTTCTTGTTATTTAAACTTGATTATATGTAGCATAATCAGGTATTTTTTTAAATTAAGAAAATCGTAAAATTACTGAGATTTTGATACCGAAAATCAGGCTGTTTTGCGAGAGGAGAGTACGGAGAATTGATTATTATAAATGAAAACTCATTAGTTTTAAAAAACAATCATCTGTACAACATTGTTAAAGGTTCAATGTATCTGTAGTTAGTCATTATGTTTACCAAAGTTGAGTAGTTTTGTTGTAATTCTTGCCGAAAAACAGTGAAAATGGACCTTTTTTGAGAGCGTGTCCTCAATGACAATATTTATTTACATACATTCAATGTTTTTTTTTTTTTTTCGAAATGTCTACGCTATTGACCCAGCAAGGTCTTAACAACTTCACCGGACTACTAAGGCGAGCGCTTAAGGCACTCAGCCGATTTTATTATGGCAACCAGCTCAAGGGTGCACGGCACACCTCGGCTTTGCTGATGCCTGTTGCATGCAAAATCGCGACCTATCTTAGCTAACCTAGCTAACTATTCATATGTGTATGAGTTGTTGAAACGTATATGTGTACCAAGCATACACGCCTCAACAACTCCTCCATATATTTATTATCGGAAAATTGAGAGTTTTTCAGTTCGATAAGGGGAAAAAAGTAAACCCTTCCACTCTCATGTGTAAGCGTCTAGGCGTGCACGTGTGTGGGTGTGATCGTGTAGTGTTGTAGCAGTGATGTATATTTGTGTGTCACCGTATCGCGCAAGGTATATTCCATGTATTGAATGCACCTCTATAGGTATGTAGTGCATTTATTTCGAAATTGATTAGCTATAAAAATAATAATTTTTGTAATTTCTACCATTATTTTCATTAATTTAATTAGACAATTATATTAAACTCCTAAACAATACCAGGTTATAAATATTACACTGCTGGGTAAATATAATTTTTGAATAAAAAAATATTTTATTTCTCAGTGTACTCTCCTTTAAGCTCTAATACCTATTTATAAATTAATATACCTAAGTTTGTATTCTGCTCATTTATATTCAGAGTTGTAAAAAGATGAGCGACGACTGCAGGTAACCTACCTAAAAGATCAGGAACATTATTTTATAATTTAGTTTCGCATTTTGTAATGTCCTCTTCTCATTGTCTTTTCTATTTTTGGGTATCTTAAAACGCAAGACCTTCTCCTTATACACTATCGAACCCATAGAATTATGAAACCGCTTACGTTGACTACTCGCATATTCGTTACTCTATGATCGAACCACTTAAGGACGCACTCTCAGAAAAGGTCCCTTTTCACGGTTTTCCGTAAGAAATACAATAAAACTATTCAACTTTGATAAACATAACGGTTAATTACAGATACATTGAAACTTAAACAACGATATAGGGAAGATTGTTTTTTAAAAATGAATAGGTCCATTTAAAAAAAAAAAACAATTTTCCGTTGTCTTAAGGCGCGACTCAGTCTGATTTTTCGTATGAAAATGTCAGTAAATTTACAATTTTTCTTGATAAACAAAAAATACATGCTTATGGTACGTATAATCAATTTTAAAATAGAAACCATAACAACAGTTTACATAATTATTTCTTGAATAATAAACATGTAGTCTGCATGTTTTAGTATGTTTAGGTACCTACGAGTACATTTGCTGGTATAAGGATACAATATAATAATAATACAGGTAGGTACCTAAATCAAATTAAATAAAAGGATATTAACATGGCATTCTTTTATCATAATATGACCTATATTGGTGTATATAAATAAGGAATTACAATTAAAGGACTTAAAATTCGATTAGTGTATTTAATTAATAATTACAATTTTTATGTCTCGGAGAATATTTAATTCTTATGTACACAGAGTCTATTGACCTATAAAACAATAACGTTCATCAAAACAAGTTATTTCATCATCAGACGTCTTTAATGCAAGTAGATTATAAGTCATGTTTTTATAAATAACTAGCCTCTGCCCGCGACTTCGTTCGCGTGGAATAGTTCTTTGGCTCGCAAGAGAAAAAAACCCGATTTTGAAACATTCTTCATTGGTGCTCCGCTCCTATTGGTCTTAGCGTGATTATATATAACGTTCACCGATAGATGAGCTATGTACTGACAGAATTTTGAAATCGACCAGTAGTTCCTGAGACAACAACGTCACAAACACACAAATCCACAAACTTACAAACTTTACCTCTTTATAACGATATTTTTTGAATAAAAAAGTAAGGTAAAGCCGCTAACTAATGTTTACTATAAATAAAATGAAACAAAGTCTGTCATTGTGTTCGCATTACTCAAAAACTACTAGGTACTACTAGAGTTATTGATCATATTTTTTTTAATATGTCCTTATTTAAAAAAATATCGCCATAGTTTCATTTAAAATAAAGTTACTATTGTTTTAAGAAACTACAAATTTTAAAAGTACTACGCGATTAGCGATATATATTATCTTGCTATGGAGAAATGGGGTCAACAGTGTTGTATGTATGTGGTACGTAGACAAAGTCGCTTGTATCAGCTAGTTTTTTTAAATAAAACTATTGCTAAGTGGCCCCTTACACATGCTTGTAACACACTCGTGTACACACCCCACTACGGATCCTCCCAAAATTGAAAAACCCAGACTTTTCTTCAACTGATTTGCATCTTTTCGGAATTTCAATAACTTTCTATAGGGTAAATATTTAATACGTATATAAATAAAACAAATAACATTTAAAATCCGATGACATTAAAAAAAAACACTTTAATTTTATCTATTTGTATAAATGTAATTCTTAATATCAATGTAATAATAATTCCGTAGTCTAACGCTAAAAAGGCTACAAAATTACATTTAAAAATATAAACGAACCGAAATGATATTGTGTAATTGGATTATCTTATTTTCTAATATAATTACAGTCAAAATCTGTTATAACGACATCGAAGGATTACTCATATTTAGACGTAACAATTGGTGATCTTTTCGATTTACATTCGGCCGGGACCTTTGTTCTGTGTCAACATAACCGGTATGTTATTTATTCTAAACGATTGTGCCATAAACGGTTTTGACTGTATATTCATTAAAAAAAATGTATTTTTATGTCATAGTAGGCAAACGAACAGACGGGTCACCTGATGTTAAGTGATCACCGTCGTCCATAGACAATTCCAACACCAAGGGAGTAGTAAGTGCGTTGCCAGCCTGTGTTTGGGGGAATAGGCAAGGGGAGGGGAGGAGGGAGGGGCGTGGGGAGGGGAGGTGGTCCTTCAGCGCTCTCACTGACCGAATGAAACGCAACAATGTAAGCACTGTTACTTTACGTCGGTTTTCTGTGAGAGGGTGGGACTACTCCGGGTAAGCCGACTCGTTCATGCTAAAACAAGTAATAGCTTCAGCGTCGCTCTACCGCCTACAAAATTACTCATTCCCGTAACTGTGACCATGTGAAAGATAATTTGTAACAGTAATTTAATAATAGATACTTACGTGTGTGTATTCAAATACAACATTGATAATTTAGCCGTGTCTCGCGCTTTGTGAATACGTGACCCACAACAAAATAAGAATTTAATCTGATACGTCATTTGTTATTGGTTCAATTGATGGTTTTCTTGTTTGTTTGTTGTTGTGTGTTTTCTTGTTGGACATTCGGCAATTCTAATAGTACCATTGTTACAATGTTATCGAACATAAAACCAGACAATAAGATGCATTTGCAATATATCAGGTAGTGAGGCTAACTTTTCTGGTATATACCAAGAGTTTATTGAATCTTCAGAGTTGGAAGCAATAAGAGATCGTTATGAGATTGACACTTTTCAGATTCGGAAACATCAGGTGAGTGTTTCTGAGTCTGAAACGTGCCAGTGCCTTAATAATGATATTGATTCAGATACTTTGGATTATAATATTTTTTAATCGTTTTGACTATGTACAAGAAAATAGCTACATTTAAGGTTTTCATATTAAATTGTAGGTATTGTTTAATATCTAAAGAAATTGCAATTAGTTTTATGTTATGTGTTTTATCGGAAAACATAAGTTTCTACTTATTTTTTATGTTGGTGTGTAGTATACCAATAAAATTACACTGTATATATTATCATAACCAAAAAGTGTTAGATTACCTACCTATGTGATTTTACAGACTATTATTTAACAAATCGATTCATACTTAGACTGACGTTTTAATAGTGTAAGTAATTTAAGAAGTTAATTTTATTTGAATTTGAATTCGTTTAAATTTTTTTATTTACTAAAACTTTGCAAAAAACAGTTATTAATATTTTTCATATAAAGTTAACTTTAATTTGATAGATGTGACTGGTCTTTTAAATGCAAAGATCTCAATTATCATCTAGTGATAATGTTTATTAAACCACACGTGCAGGCATATCTTTTCTAAATTTGATACTGTGTCAGAAATTGTTTTTTTTTTAATAATTGAATAAATAACATCACTGCAATTTGTGTTTTGCTAATTACCATTCTTAAAATATAATTACCATTCTAACATTCTCTTTACCATTTGTTTAATTTCTCATTACCGTTTGCACAATAATTTCAGATCCAAATTGTGACGTACATAAAGGCTTATTTTTTGGTCTCACGCATTTTTTTGTATGTGTATTCTATCAGCTTTGCTTTGAGTATCTAAAGAACAGTTTTGTAAGTACTATTTTTTTATTCTTTAAAATTGTCTAATATGTTCATTTGCAAATATTCACCCATACCTACTTACCATTCCAGTTTGCTCCTTACCATTCGGGTAAAATGTGAACGGGAAAAATGGTAAATAGTAAAATGGTAAGTAGTTATTTGGAAACATTTGTAGTAAAATGGTAAGTAGTTATTTGGAAACATTTGTGTACGTTGCATTATTTATTACACTTATGAGACTAAATACGTTATCAGTCGAGAAATAATCTTATGGCAAATATTTAGAATACCAATTAAATTAATCTGACCAAATAACTTACCTTCAGAAGACACGAACGGTAAGGAGATTTTATTTTGAACTGGACGATTTTTTGTAGATTATTAATTTTTTGTTGGCGCCAAATCGCTCTTTAAGACCTGTGATCTGCTCAAGTCACTAGCGGGCATTGAGGTCGTGGTGGGGAGTCGTCTTGAGTATAATAATTACAATTAGAATTGGGTGGTGCAATTCTATTTCACTGTTAGTATTCACGGACGGTAAGTAGTACGAAGGGTGGAACAATTTTTGAATTGGTATAAAATTAACTGAAACTGTTCTTTATATCATATATTTTATTTTAGTTTATACATTAACTATTATATTTACTAAATAATAAGAAAAAATGTTATTCCTCGAAGGTTTCGTTTAATTTTTCTTATCATAATGGTTGAAAATTGGAAAAAGGGACACGAATGGTAATGAAGTTTTGGGAACTATTTTTTTATAAAATGGCTTATAGCTTATAAAACATAATAAATTGATCTGCAATATGTACCCCACTTAATTAACTATGCATATAAAAAAAGTGATCAAAATCTATTTAGGTTTAATGTGTTATTTACAGCCAGACATGAAAAATGTACGCTTTGAAATATTCACTCTTATCCACAGAGAGTAGTAATAATATTCGTCCAATAGGACAGGCGAAGGAATTAATCCATACTGCCAATTCTGAAGTTGTCAATATATGTGGTTCTTGTATATTCTGTAGTGAGTTTTATTCTATGTTCAAGTTAATGTAAAGGCATACGCGCCAAATCTTCTATATAATATTTCGTAAATTTTTAACCATCTTCTTTATCTTAAGTTTCAAGTCGTTTCTTTTGTCAATTCTGAAGTTGTTAATAAGGATAGTACTTATGTATTCTTTAATCTGTTTTCTTCGAAGTCCAAGTTATTGTAAAGGCTTTAGCGCCAAATCTTCTATATAATATTTCAGACAGTTTTTATCTTTTTAATCTTCGAACAATTATTAATAAAATGTTCTGATATGTCCATGTGTTGTCAGGATATCACGATAAGGCAGGAGATCGATATTCAAGTGAAGTGTCGTGTGGTCATTTCAACATTATAACAAGATGGTGGTCCCCTTGTTACAATTTTCCTGGGAATTTTTGTGGTATCGCAGAATTCATGGTCCGTTGTATTATTTCTCATTCACTTCACTTATGCACAATAAACTAACCATATTACATAAAACACCACCAACTGTACACAGAGTCAAGTAACACAAGATTATGAATAAAATATAAAATCCACTACATGACACACTGAAATCCCGCCAAAAAGTCCCTTATACACAGAGAATTGCATTACCTACGACCTAGAGACAAATAAACCTTTTTTAGAGTAGGTATCGGTTCAAATCTCTATAATCTATCTTATAGGTACATGTCTCAGCAAACTATTTTCAAAATGACAAATTTAAGTTATGTTACATGTTATTTTTTTATAGCCGTATCCATAGAAAGATTACGTAATATGACTAGAGAGGCAAAACTGTCGCTGCTTTATTAAGGCTTGGTTCTGACAAGTAAATACATCAATGGACGAGGGTAAGCCTGATTGTTGGCGTGGCGAGACATGGCGACGCAAAAAGAGAACTGTGTACTATTAATGAAATACTCAAAAACAGTTGCAACCCTATCAGTATAAGAATAAGATTCAAATTATTTTGTCAGCCACTCGTTCTACTAGTGTTACGTGGCACGCGCTAACGACCTAGCGCCCTTTTATAAATGCCGCCAAACACACTACACCCGCGCCAAGTTGAATTTTTGTATTTAATAAAAATGAATATTAATGTAAATAAATAAATTAACAGTCACAGAACAAATGATTTTTTTTTCGAACTGACTACGTTATTGGCCTTGCACGGCTTTTACAGCTTCACCGGACTACGAGTAATGCTTTATCTTTTCATTACACCACAGCTGATTTCTGTCGTAATCTGTTCTTTTATGCCTATACTTCCATAATTTCATGCGTCCAATAATTACGTAAGGCATTTTGAGCATTTTGGTCTCCCTCTCCCTCTGGTGAACTGTGTGATTAGTCTTCAATCCTTTGACCTTACCCCCTAGTCTCGCGTGAGATATTTCAACATTTGTATTATCTCCATAAATACGTTGCATTTATTAAAAAAAACACCATCTCCGTTATTATTTTTAGTATCATTTAAACCAGTTAATACGCAAATATCTACACATCATTTTACTTATTTATAATCAAAAAAGGAGTTAGATGTTCTTCGATAAAAGCGTAACCTACATATTTTTCTATTAATGTTTTAGTTACATAAGGCTCTTTCCCTTACGGCGCGGCGCGAGCGTGACGAATGTGCTGGACCAAATGTGGTGGGTAAATTCATAGAGATTGAATCGTCACAGGTCGCCTGACAGATATGGAACATCGAAATTGTTTTCTATAACTTAAGACTAATAAACAGTAATATTTGATATTGAATAGATAATATTCTAAAATCATAGTGGTAACATGTCTTAAACGGGAACTGCTAAAATATATAGAATATATAGAAGTTTTTAGATATATAGAAGTTAAAGTTGAGATATATATGAATATGTTATAAAATAGTGTTAATATATTTTTGTTTGTCTCTGGTATTGATAATATAAAGAATATATGTTTCGTCTATGGTTTCAATGGAGCAACTAGCGATAAAATTATAGCTATTTGAATAAGGTTATATCACAACTAAATTATTTATTTTATCACAGTTCTATCGCATGCGATAAACGAAAGTTTATTGTATTTCTTTATTGCCGCTGAGATTATATTTATTTATATCTCTTACTTAGTTACTTGATTGAGTTCGTCTCTGATTATCAACCGTTTTCAATAAAGTTTTTTTGGGGCGTGTTCGATGTGAAATTATGATAAAATCAAACACTGACTTTGCAACCGAAACTTTTAATGTCCACTTTTTGTCGAGGAAAAATTTGTATCTTTTTTATTTGACAAAGAATATGTCGTATTTTGAAAAAGGGCCATAGATAATTATTAATGGCCAGCACGCTACGGAGTAAAGAAAACCCAGTATAAAAACATTTACAAAGTATGACGTTATACACATATTTACATTTAGTTTAAAAAAAGTAAAGCATACAGAAATAGACTTAGAGTTACAACGTCAAGTTACAATAGTCTTAAAAAATAAATAATTATAATACACAAAGTTTTTACAATGGCAGTAATACAACTATATACATAAAAGTTCGTTACAAATCTAACGTCGGGTTAAATTTGACACAACGACCAGATCGAGTAACGTAGGGTAAGGGTAATAAATTATCTATAGGTGGCTTGAGGATAGGAGGAAAGGATGTGACTGGTGAAGATGATGGAACTAAGGGTTGAGGAGTAACTTCCGAGAAGAAAGCAGGTTTTACGCGATCAATACTGACTACCACTTTCTTACCCTTAATGTCCAAAGTGAGCGTTTTGCCGTCACTTGATCGTTCAAGAACCTTATAAGGTCCTGTATAAGGCGGCTGAAGAGGGCGTCGAACAGCGTCATCACGCAAGTATACATGCGTAGCTGTTAATACGTCCTTGAATATGAACGACTTTTGGTTACCATGGCGAGATGCCGGTACTGGTCGAATGTTCGACATATGTTTACGCAACCTAACGACTAAATCAGCTGGATCTTCACCAATAGGGTTCTGTGGTGCAACGAGTAGTTCTCCTGGGAGTCTCAATGTTTCACCGTACATGAGCTCGGCGGCTGTACATTTGAGGTCCTCTTTAAAAGCGGAGCGCATGCCTAAAAGTACAAATGGTAGAGCGTTCAACCAGGACTGTTCATGACACATTAAAGAGGCCTTAAGTTGCCTATGTACGCGCTCTATCATACCATTTGCCTGTGGGTGATATGCGGTTGTCCTTTGTCGTTTAGTGGCAAAAGTGATGAGGAGTCTGCGGAATAAATCAGACTCAAATTGAGTACCCTGGTCGGTCGTGATACAGAGTGGTATGCCAAATCTAGAGATCCATTCTCTAGTAAAAGTCTCTATCACTTCTTCTGCAGTTATAGAACGCATTGGCCATACTTCTGGCCACCTCGTTACCCTGTCTATTGCTGTTAAGCAATAGCGATAACCATCGCAAACAGGTAATGGTCCTATGATATCCAAATGGACATGAAGGTATCGACCAGATGGGGTTTTAAAATTACTGAGGGGAGCGGTATTATGCCTGGAGACTTTACTGCGTTGGAAGGCAGGACACGCTCGCGACCACTCGCGACATTCTTTATTAACTGATGGCCAAACATACCGCTCGGTGACAAGGCGGGTGGTAGCTCGTGCGCCGGGATGGCTCAAATTATGCAGCTTATTGAAGACAACCCGCCGCAGTTCTGGAGTCACATACGGACGCGGCCTATCTGTGGAAACATCACAAAATAGAGAGACGCCAGTACCAGGAATATTAATTTTGGTAAGTTTAAGGCTTGAACCGTTTTTTAACAAATTTTGAAGTTCTTCATCAGTACCTTGAGAACGTGCTAAGGTTTCATATTCCTGCTCTAATGAAATTGCTTCAATTCGTGACATGGCATCAGCAATAAGATTTTCAGAACCTTTAATGTACTGTATGTCAGTTGTGAATTGACTGATGAAAGACAGTTGGTTCAGCTGTGCAGGTGGAATCTTCTCTCGCCTTTGTACAAAAGCGTATAAAAGAGGTTTGTGGTCTGTGAAAATGGTTGCATTGCTAACTTCTAAAATATAA
Source organism: Antheraea mylitta (assembly GCA_014332785.1). Taxonomy (NCBI): domain Eukaryota; kingdom Metazoa; phylum Arthropoda; class Insecta; order Lepidoptera; family Saturniidae; genus Antheraea; species Antheraea mylitta. The sequence goes on along the minus strand of JACEII010000008.1, from coordinate 13,343,641 downwards.
CGAAAGTGTTGTACACTTTCGTATATTGCTAATAGCTCTCGATAATAAGCAGGCCACTGGGATTGATTGGAAGTCAACTTTTTACTGAAAAAAGCTAAAGGATGCCATTGACCATTGACTTGTTGCTGCAAACACGATCCCACGTGAATGCTGGAAGCATCTGTGAACAGACCGAGAGGTGCATCGTTAATTGGATGTTGAAGTAAAGTTGCCTTTGATAGACTAGTTTTACAGGCTTCAAAATGCTCCAACAGCTTGGGCGTCCATAAAAATGGTTTTGCGCCTTTACTGTTGGTGGCGACTACTGCGTCAATGAGTGGTGCTTGAAATTGTGCAGCATGAGGTATGAAGCGGCGATAAAAATTTAATATACCGAGAAAACGTCGGATTCCACTAATAGTTTTAGGCGGTGAATAATTTAGTAAAGCTTGTACTCAATCCTGAGGAGGGCGAGTTCCTTCTGAGTTAATTGTGTAACCCAGAAAAATTAATTCGTGGGCACCAAACACACACTTTGATGCGTTCACTATGACGCCATAATCTTGTAGGCGTTTGAACAAGATTCTGAGATGGTCTTTGTGCAGAGATTCGGTCTCACAAAATACGAGGATATGGTCCACGTAAGGGAAAACGAAATCCAATCCCTGTGTGACCTCATTAATAAATTATTGGAACGTTTGTCCAGCATTGCGTAAACCAAAGGTCATATAAGGGAATTCGAAGAGGCCAAATGGTGTAACAATGGCGGTCTTCGGGATATCCTCATGGTATACTGGAATCTGATGGTACGCCTTTACCAGGTCGATGGTACTAAAAATTTTCGAACCTGCTAGATTGTGGCTGAAATCGTTGATATGTCGAACAGGATAACGGTCAGGTATGGTTCGCGCGTTTAAAGCGCGATAATCACCGCAAGGACGCCAAGAAAGGTCTTTCTTGACCGTCATATGAAGCGGAGAGGACCAAGCACTTTGAGACGGGCGGGCGATGCCGTTCCGTACCATGGTTTCAAATTCGCTCTTGGCAGCAGTAAGTTTCTGAGGAGCTAACCGACGAGGTCGACATGATATTGGAGGCCCATCTGTAGTCCGGATATGGTGGACTGTGTTGTGCTTATGAAAGCGAGGAAGACCGGGAGGTCGGAAAATGTCTGAGAATTCGGCAAGCACTTGTGCAAATGCAGAATCCGAGGGACCTATTGCCTTAACGCTAGAATGTTCAATAATGGCTGTAGAAGCGTTTGCTGACAGACCAGTCTTACCATCCTCTATCCTCTTGTTGTGACAGTTTGGCAAAAGATGGTAGTGTGCCAAAAAATCTGCGCCAATAATGGCAGTACTGACATCTGCGACTACAAATTCCCAACTGAAGTCACGGCGTAGTCCCAAGTCGAGTCAGAGAGTGACGGTGCCAAAAGTTTTAATTGAGCTGCCGTTTGCGGCACTGAGCTCCCAGTTAGAGGGGTATCTTTTTTCTCTTAACCAGCTATAAGGGAAACAGCATAGGTCAGACCCCGTATCGACTAGGAACCTATATTTCGTAACCCTATCCGTTACAAACAAGCGGCGGTTCTTATGGTCTAATGAACAGCAATCAGTATCCGTCGTTACTGATTGCTGCTTGAGTTTTTTCTCACTCCAATTACAAGGAGGAGTACATTTCTTGGCTTGCCTACCAAATTTATTGTGATACCAACATCGTAGCGCAGGTGTATGGTGTCGTCTTCTGCTGGTCGAAACAGAGCGGCTACTGGATACACGTTGCTTTTGGCTTTTTAGTGATGCTATTTCATGAGTTAGTTGCCGCACCATCTCTTTAAGCGAAGCCAATTGCATTGCTGGTGAGTCCATGTTGTAGACGGTTGATGGTTCAGGAGATATTTGGCAAGCTGAGATACGGTCCTCATGCGTTTCCTTTGTTGAGTGGTTGTGAGTATTTCTACTACACGTTCAGTAAAGGAAAAATCTCACCGTTGTGTTTGAAGTGGATGAGTCACGGGTCATGCAGGGGTCCTTTCCTCTGCGTAGTTGGCCGTCGTGAAATTCGTCGGTGCAGTGTAGAAGTCACCGTTGCATAGGGCCTCGCCGTTCGGTTGTGAAAATTGTGATTGCTCGATAATATTTGAGCGTCAATCACATGCGTCGGAAGTCACCAATTTTGGGGCGTGTTCGATGTGAAATTATGATAAAATCAAACACTGACTTTGCAACCGAAACTTTTAATGTCCACTTTTTGTCGAGAAAAAATTTGTATCTTTTTTATTTGACAAAGAATATGTCGTTGTATTTTGAAAAAGGGCCATAGATAATTATTAATGGCCAGCACGCTACAGTTTCATTAATATTTTCATTGACTTGAATCTCAATCAGTTCAGAATCAGTTTTATAGTTGATTGAATAAGTTTATCATTTATTAAAATACTGTTAATAATTGATACTACTTGATTATCATAGACATGAATAACAAAAAAATATTTGAACATAAATCATAACGTTTAAATTAATCCGCGGGGAAATACAATGACTTCTAAAGACATGCAAGTAATTTCTCAAAGGTTCTATATGATTATTGTTTTAAATAATGATAAAATATTGTTTCATGCGGTATACATGTGATAAGTGTTTGATTTTAGCAAATTAATAGATTATATTTAAAAAAAATTATAAATTGGTATTGCCTGGTGTAAATTTCCGTGCGAAGGAAAATTATGCTTTTACTATTGGTAGAGGTGCTTTAGAATCATGTAGCTGTTATCATAATTTCTTATGACTGGTGTACGATTTTACAAATCACGCTAATCTACATTCGTGAAAGCGTATGTTATTCATAATTTCATATGTTATATAAAATAATTTATGCAATGTTACGCCTCTATCGTCGATTAGATGTGTCAACTGTCAACAAGACATCTATGACATTTAGTGTCAACTTTTATATCTTGTTTGTTTGTCGTTCTGACCATAAAATCAGTTCCATTTGTGTATTTTATTGAAATCTAACGATATTAAGAAAAAATCTACATGGGGGGTGGTGATTTGGTAAGTTATTAAAATACTCCAAGTATGCGAAAATGTATTTTGTCTGTGATTCGTTACTGTAGACGTTCTGCCTTTTTTTTAGAACTCAAAAAAATCATGGCATCCAAATACTATGAAAAATCAAGAACGTGTTTGGAAGGCGGAGCAAGCAGCGACTAAAGAACAAAAGCGTATAGTTGAATTGCAACGTGAACGAGAAATGGAGATGGATCGAACGGAACTCAATAACATGATTAAAAAAAACACTGGAACTGCCGAGGATAACAGACTGCATTGGATGTATGATGTATGCATAATTTTTCCGTTAAGTTCTAATAATTTTATTAGGGTCACATTATAGATTCTTCTTGTGAAGTTTTAATAATATCACAATAAAAGTATCTTTTATTGTGGTTGAATCTTGGATTACAATATACAAATAATTTTCTTGGGGTGAAGAGGAGACGAAAGGGTGGAAAGTCTCTATTAAGGAAAATAGTGGTACGACTTTCCATTACCTGCCGCCGTTTAGTTACGGGTTGTGCTTGGGGTGGGGAGAGGAGTATAACTTCCCCTCAAAAGAAAAAGTTGCGGAGACGCCCCATTTTCGAGTTTTTTTAATTTTTGATTCTGAGGAAAATGGTACTTACATATACATATAATGAACTGCTTTTTTGCAAGTCTAACCGAACCTACCCAAACCTATACAATACAAAACTGTTGTTTTTTTCTAAAAATCATCAAGTTGCCTATATACAATACGAAGTGCACTCGCTGACCGCAAATGACAGTGACGTCACTGACACATGACGAAAATGGCATAGCTCTTTTTTATGTTCCGTTTCATTAATTTTACATGACAATAGACACCACAAACAATATTCTGGGCATAACTTAATACAAATTTGGTTATTAATCGTAATTTATAACACATAAACTGTATATAAGTGTGCATGAAAAACCTATTGAAATGAGTACAAAATATATTTATTTTGTAAATTTATATACAATAAAAAGTTACCGAACGAATGACAATTTAACCATTGGTAAAATGAAACATTCAATGGTGATACTTCTATATAATCTGTGGCAGAAATCATGTAAAAATTGCAAAAATAATTGATTTTCAATATTTTCTTTCTCAAAAATTATGCTTTTCCGCATGTTAAGACTTTGTGTATGTGCTTATAATAATGTAACCTTTCTGTAAAAAAAATATCAACCCCCAACTCTACAGAAGGTTATGGAAATCTGAGCCAAAATAGTAGGAATAATGAAGGGGCTGCATTAGAAATTCGTATCCTGAATTTTTGGTTGAGTGGGGGGAGTGAGAGGGTTGGGGCTGACTACCCCTCTATACCACTCCCCTGCCACGGAAAGTTATAGCTACTGAGAGATATTTATGATCAAAGTTTTGAGGTTGTGCCACTTCCGAACAATCATTTGTAACTTTTATTTTAACAATTTGGTGATTTTTAAGTTAAAACAAAACAGTTTGTACAATACTATGTCTATATACAAGTATAGCTAGGAATAATTGCTGAAAAACTGTAAATTTTGTGGGAAAAACAAAAACTATAAATCTTGTAACAGTAAAACAATAATAAATATGTACAAAACAACAAAATTATAATATGAAAAATCTTACAAATGCGCCTCTTAAGGAAAAATCATGTTCTGTTGCACATAACTTCAAACACAAAATAACTATGTGTCTCCATGGTGGCAGGGGGGTATCTTTTGAAAGGGGGAACCAACCTCTATAAAAAGCAACCCTTAATAACCCCAAATTCGAGATGCGAATTCCTAATGCCAAGCCATAATGACTTTGTTTCTAACTGACCATCATTATCAAATTTGTAAAATTCTAAACTGGATTAATTTTGTACAAAAAATTGACACCAAACTTATAACAGTCATAGTCAGTAAATTTCTCTGATTGCGATTATCTTCCATTATCTTCCCTCTTCCAATATATCATATTGTCATTGCATACTTGATAGCAATGCAACTGATTTATTTTGGCCTGTAAACACTGACTTTTTTTCAAACAAATTAGTTTTATTTAAAATTGAAATAACATTTTTTGTTTTAGAAACCTGATAAGAAAGTTAAGGAGGAAGACTTCTTACTTGGTAAAGATATTGACAAAGGTGTAGAGCAGTCGGATAAGTCTGAACCAGATGCTATACCTGCATTAAGTAGACGAGTGGTTGGATCTAGTATGTTGGCTAGTGGAGGGGATTCTCAGGTTGATATTGCCAGGAAAATTCGTGAAGATCCATTACTTCTCATTAAAGAGCGGGAACGAGCTGCAAGAGCAGCACTTTTGAACAATCCTTTACAAAGAAAACGACTAACAGAATTATTAAGGAAAGAACAGGTAACATTAAATTTTTCTATATACTGCATGCCTGTGTTATTGTCAAGTAGGATGTGTTTGTTATGCCTTCAGCTTTTTTTTTTTTTTTCTCGAACTGACTACGCTATTGACCTGGCAAGGTCTTTACAGCTTCACCGGACTACATGCCTTTAGCTATTTAACATGACAATTATATAATGTATTGAAAATAGCTATTGTTAAATTTTTCTTCAATCTACTCCTTTAATTAATATTTATATTCTAGCTTCAAAAGAAGGATATTAAAAATGAGAAAAAATATAAGAAAAAAGATAAAGATTTAGATAATATTCTGGCATCCAAACTTAATGCGCTGGGAGGAGATAAAGGTATTGACTTAGCTGCTTTACTTGATTCTGGTTCTGATTCATCATCATCTGATTCCTGTTCAAAAGAGAAGTCTAAAAAGAAGAAAAAGAAACGGAAGAAGGAAAAATTAAAAAAGAAATTTAAAAAAGCTGACAAGAAAATGAAATACGCTTCTTCTCATTATTATGAAGACAGTAGTAAACATAATAGACCACAAAAAGATTTTATTAAACAAAAGGAGACACTCAAAGAAAGGAAACACAGCCCTACAGTGGAAAATCGTAAAAGAAAGAGTGATGACTATAATGAGTCTGATCATTACAAAAAAAAAGCAAAACAATATAAACAGGACAGTACATCACCTGAAAAACGACCTGATCGCGGAGAATCATTAAAAATGCGCGAACGGCCTGACTTGTCAGCCCAATACAATACAAAGCAGAGAAAACGTGGAGGTTTAACGGATGAAGAAATATCCCGTAGACTGGTAGCAATGGCGTCTGCAGGTGCAGATAGAGAGAAGGAACGAAGTAAACGTGTAGCCGATCAACGTGCTGCAGATGAAGCGGCTGAAGCACGTCCATCACGACAATTAGCTCGTGGTGTAGCTCGTGTCTTACCTGACTCAGTTGAAAGTCGTATTCATTCAAACAGACACTACATTCAACGTAATAGTCAACACATGAATGAACATTTCGCACGGAGATAGCGAGTATTTTTTTTTTAATAAAACAAAAGCTGTAAAATAAATATCTTTAATTTAGGAGAATGTGCTGTATTATTTAATACTTTATTAGTATAAATTTAACATTGAACATATATCTGTATGCCTTTCTATTTCGAAATGAATTGTGCCAGCTCTTATGAATCTGTCATCTTTGTGCTTTTGGTGTTACCAGATGGGATCTGTCAGTCTAGTGGTATTTTGTCTCTTACAATCTGTAACAAAATTTTATATGACTCATAAATGTTTTTGTTGTGAACAGTTCAGGTGCAGAGCATCCCTTTATTCCAATCAGAGCACTCAGTACATTCAAGTCAAAAGTTAGTACCAATTGTGAATATGTATATACTTTCTAAGAAGAAATGTCAATGCCTATCCAGTAAAATCTGGTGTTAGTATCTATATACTAACTAATATTGTATAGAATAACTATATGCTAACACTCCTCAATAGAAGTAAATACTATATATAATGTCCTTATCCTCAACATTATGTATAGTTATTCTATACAATTAGAGATACATTGTGATCAGATAACCATTTATGGTCGTATACATAGACCGGACACGTAATAGTTGAACACCAATTTTTACTTGACTACGATTTATTTATTATTTATTTATTTACTAGCACAACGGGAGAAAATTAAGTACGGCTTGATAATTTAAATTTTGCAATTGTGTAAAAAAGCAATAACATCAATAAAGGAGAAGATACGGTTAGTACCAAAATAATTAATTTTTAATTAATTATCTTACATTAGTGGCAGTAACATTTAATGTGAGGAACTAATGATTAATAGGTACACCGATATATCGATGGTGTATATTATGGAAGACGATATTAAATGAGATTGATTGACGCCGCGTACAGTCAGTACCTCGGCGCACATCCCTGCATAGATGGGGTCAGTGTCCCAGGGACCGCGCTCGGGGAGCGGTAACGCGCGACGGCGAAGCTCTGCCACGAGCTCCGTCACATCCATGATCGGAATGGGGTCGAGTTTGCGCGCCAATCCCGCCAGGTACTCCACGTAGTGAGTCCTGTTGAGAAAGAAAAAACACGGAGTGTCAACACACCTCGATCAGAGCCCGCTTGTAGAGGCCCTCGAGAGAGCCATAAGGTCGCGGTGGAAGGCGTAGAGCGGCACGCCGCACTAGTGTCTCGAGGTCATCCACGCCCAGGATCGGCATCGGGTCGATTTCATTTCGTCGCACCAGACGACTCAGGTACTCCAGGTAATGGTTCCTGTAAGCACATGCTTCACTCACCGCCCCGCTTGTCTTCTGTGCAACTCCGTTCATTTGGGCTCAAGTCTAACTCGTATTGATATATTTATACTAATATTATAAAGGAATTTACTGATCCAACTCTTATTCCGGTAACATTTATTCCGGTAATAGCTAAAATGCCTTCAAATGTTCCAGCCTATTTTATATTTTTATTAAAATTATTACATTTTAATTTATGCGAAAAAAATCGCAAGTGGTTACTAATGAGTTACAAAAAAAACAAAAGGTAGTGTAATAGGTGAATATTGTTATATTTATTTATCTATACTATAATAAAACTGTAACAAGGCGAAATCTGTACATTAAATATTTTTTGAAAATTTTAATCAGGGTAGACTATGTTATCGATATAGAAGCCAAAAATAATCGTTATACAATTTTTGTCTGTCTGTCTTTCTGTCTGTCTGTCTGTCTGTCTGTCTGTCTCTATGTACACGCATCACTCTGAAAGTAATGAACCAATCTTGACGAAACTTGACATAGTGATACCTAATATAACGAGATTACATCAAATGTACTTTTTGTCCCATAAAAGTCAAAGGGTTCTTCAGGATAAAGGATTAAAGTCTAGAATCTAAACCCGTATTACTCTGAAAGTACTGAACCAATTTTAACGAAACTTAACACAGTGATAACTGATATTACAAGGCTACATCCAGGATAGTTTTTGTCCCATAAAACGCAAGGGGTTCTCCAGGATGACGAAAAGTAAAAATTTGTAGTTAACGTCACTAGACTTTTTTGCGACACCTTAGTACAAGAGCCGGCAACGTTGAAAGAACAAGAATTGTAGAGTACCTGATTCTTTAATATATGAATATATATTTTTTTGTATCATAAGAGGCAAACGACAGGTGGGTCACGTGATGTTTAGTGACCACCACCGTCTATAGACACTAGCAACTCCAGGGGATTTGCAAGTGCGTTTCCAACCTGTATATGGGGGAGGGTAAGGGAAGGGAAAGAAGGAAAGGGCAAGAGAGGTGGGCATCCGGCACTCTCACTGACCGAACGAAACACTACAATGCAAGCACTGTTATGTCACGTCGGTTTTCTGTGAGAGGGCAGTATTAGCCCGAACGAGCCGACCCATTCATGCTGAAACCAGTAATAGCTTCAGCGTGTCTCTACCACCTACAGAAATTATCAATATATCAATAAACCGAATTTAGGACACTTGGTAGCGGGTTAACGTTATATTTTTAATGGGCATTTTGATTTAATTAATTTTGATTTATGATTAATCAATAATAGGTTTAGGAACATTTTTTTCAATAACTTTTAAAAGCAATTAAACAGTCAGACACATTTTTTATAAACAATCATATATATACCCGCTGATATATTTTATAAATAAAAAAAAGAATGTGGTGTCGTGGGACACCAGGTAGGAACGAAGTTCCTTCGGCTAATGTAGAATCGACACTATTTGCAAAAAAAAATCGTGCTCAATTTTATGTAATCGTAATTCAAATTATCAATTAAAATAACAAAATATGTCTCTTTATTTTTGTTTGACAACATAAAATTACATAGAAATAGAAATAATTACAAAAAAGGAGAAAGGGAAAGGTATTATACACTACTCACTTGTGTATACGACTGTCGCGCCTGCGCACGTCTCATTTAACTGTTTTATTCCATGCACTTTTGTTACGGTTTTACTATCACATTTTTTTCAGTTCGGTCGCGCAAAATCCCTATCTCCTCCAAGCCTGCCGTAAGGAACTTCGTTCCAATAATAAATTTCAAACCAATTATTTTTTTCCATAGCAAAGAACAAATTTCATTTTATTAAACATTATTGACCACCATATACAACGATAAACGTAAACGTATGACTTGGGATTGACGCCATCTTAAATATATGCGTCGTCGACCATCAGGCTATACGAAACCAAAATACCTTGGGCCGGCGAGGTGAAATATCTCGGTGTCACTTTAAATAAACACTTAAATTTCGATTCACACACAGAAAGAGTGCGAAACAAAGCGGTATGGTCTTGGGTCGTTTCTATCATTTGCTTTGTCATAAGAGAAAAATCTCCCCCAGACATAAACTCACTTTGTATAAAACTTGCATCTGTCCGATTATGACGTAAAGTTGTTCGGTCTTTGCACATGCGCAAAATTGTATTCAAAAGTTGCAGGTTCTCCAGAACCGAGCCCTACGTAAAATCATCGGTGCCCCATGGTACGTCCGGAATAAGGATCTCCACAGGAGCTGGAGATGCCTTCTGTCTGGGCGTATATAAAATCACTCATACGTAGTTATTTCGAAAAAGCCGCGAATCATCCTAGCCCGTTAGTGGTATCCCCCGCGAACGATGAACCCGTACCCAATGCTGCGCAGTATAGAAGACGACCGCGACAAATTTTTACCGACCTTCCTGATTCAATCACGTCAGCGAACGATCAATACCAGCCTGTTTCTTCAAACAGAGCGTGTTCTCGCCCACACCCGCATAACCGCAGGTCACGCCGTCGTGGTCTGGGAGTAAATTTCGCTTCCAAACACTAAATTAGGCCCTCCTCGGCAACGGCTCAAGCCTAGATCTGTTCCCTCGGCGTGGAGCCCTTGAGTACGCTGCTCACACAATACAGTGACACAAGAGTTCTACCCCTATTTTTCGTTATCCTATCCTATCCTATATAGTTTAGAGGAATTTTTCCTACACAAAATACATATAGGAGATGTCGAGGCAAGCATGCTTGGTACACATGCATGTTTCAATAACTTATATACGTATATAAGTTACCGGACTACTAAGGCGAGCGCTTAAGGCACTCAGCCGGTTTTATTTTGGCAACCAGCTCAAGGGTGCACGGCACACCTCGGCTTGGCTGTTACCTGTTGCATGCAAAATCGCGACCTATCTTAACTAACCTAACTAACTATTCATATATGCATGAGTTGTTGAAACGTATAAGTGTACCAAGCATACACGCCTCAACAACTCCTGCATATATTTATTATCAGAAAATTGAGAGTTTTTCAGTTCGATAAGGGAAAAAAGTAAACCCTTCCACTTTCATGTGTAAGCGTGTAGGCATGCACGTGTGTGGGGGTGATCGTGTAGTGTTGTAGCAGTGATGTATATTTGTGTGTCACGGTATTGCGCAAGCAACGCACTCAAGGGATCCCTACCGAGGGATTGAACCTGATGTATAAAACTGGCTTGGTTTGAAGGTGATAGGTACTATGTTGTGAGTGGTACAGAGATTATTTATAAAAATATATTGGAAAAATATTTCAAATGCGTTTTCAAAACAGTTTATAACTCTTAGACAATAGTTTCAAGCAAGTGACATTAGACGCTTTCGGCGCGATGTTTGACGCTTCGATACGGTGTTCATATATTTTTCTTTAATACAATGGAGTATAAAAAAGTTTAATACAAGTTGAAGATAGTTATGAGAAAGTAAATGGTAGAGATGTTTATTCAGTTTTATGTAGGTTAGTTTTTATTTTAATTGATCCTGGTACATGACGCTAAGAACGGGTACTAGGCTTATTAAAAAAAAAAAAACATGTAATCTGGGTATATGTTTGAGTGAATCCGTGGATAGTTTGGATTCACAATTGGAAATGGTAGATGTGGCTGCAATCGGGTATCAGTTTTATTTGCGGGGTGGTAGGGCTTTACAGCCTGACTGGGTCACAACCACCATGTATATGGCGAAAAAATCCGTAATAGTGACTCGCTTCTGCGCGTCGCGTTTCGGGATCAGCCTGTGCATATCCAGCTTTCTGTAGGCCGGCATGATAGTGGCAACCAGCGATGTATAGTGTCACTCGGTGGTCGCTATTGTTTTTGGATTATACTGTGGTTACCATCAGGCATAGTGCAGGCATTTTGCCGTGCTACGATAAAAAAAAAAAAAAACAATTTTTTTCGCGTGATAACCAATTTAGTGCAAACGAAGTTGCACGGGTCAGCTAGTATAAAATAAATTAAAATACAAACAATTAAATAAAACGACATAACATAATGTTCATTTATCTGTTAGGTTGTTCACTTGTATCTATTAATACCGAATAAATTTGGACGGATTTTTTAAACTTAATTTATGTAGAACTGAAATCGAAATAGTATTTGATTTATGTATTTATTTACAGGAATACTAAGTGAGCGCCTAATTTCTTCGTTCTCATAATCAGGTTATAATTTAATGGAAGAATAATTTTCATGTTCCTTTTTTATATCATAAGAGGTAAACGAGCAGGCGGGTCAACTTATCTTAAGTGATCACCGCCGTCCATAGACGCTAGCAACACCAGGGGAGTTGCAAGTGCATTGACAGCCTGTGTTTGTGGGGAATGTTGGGAAGGGGGAGCGAGAGAGTAGAGGAGGTGGGTCTCCGGCATTCTCACTGACCGAACGGTAACGCAACAATGCAAGCACTGTTGCTTCACGATGGAAAACGTTTCTGCAGTCGTTAAATTCGACTGTTATTGATTTCATATAATCGTTTTAAAGTGTGTTTATAAACTTAAAAAATCTCAAATCAATTCTAGTCGGTTACCTTTAACAGTCGGTGTACATATTTTATAAGCAAAAAATAAGCATATTGTTTTTATTTATTTATTAGATTTTATTTATATATATATATATATATATAATACATACACACATATATATATTGTTTTTATATGTAGAAGTACTCATTCAAATACGTGGTTGTCGTAATTAAGTACATAATTCCAATATATGGTAATTTGTAAAGGTTTGGAGAATCGTGGTGGTCGAGTGGCTTGATCCATGGAGTGTCAATACGATGTCCACAGGTTCAAACTCCGTATATAGCAACGAATTTGTTTGAAATTCGCTTACATTTACTGATTTAAATTGGAAAGACTATCGGTTAGCGGTCAAGAAAAACCTCGTGAGAAAATCTGAACCCGAAAAATGTTCTGGTAGTACCAGTGTATGTGGAACTATTGATTTTGAAATCGCCAATACGTAGTGATGGTGATTGGTGTGGTGATTATGCTCATACCTTACTTCGGAAAGAGGATTATGGCCCTGCAGTGGATTTCATTGGCTAATTTGACGCTATTTGTTAACATATTTTGAATATACATTTTTTTTCATAAAATTGTTATTTAATAATACGGCATAGTTGTGGTAACGTACTTGCAGAGTCCAGCATGGTTAGGGGGTGTTTCACTGCCACATGTGCCATCTATTAGGCCTGTAGGTGTTTCACGCTGCAATTGTATAGGGCATCGACCAGTGTTGCCTTCTGTAGGGTTAGTTTCATATTCAACATTATTCATCTGTAACAAGTAAATCCAATTCTTGAGTCATGTAAAACCTCATTTACTCTCATAAAATTACATCAATAACCACACTTTCTAGTAAATAAATAGTAAATCTAGTAATAATTGTCATTTAGAAATATTGACGTTTATTAGTTTATCTTTATATATAAATATCCTCCGTACGTGTGTATATCACTGAACTCCTCCTAAACGGCTGAACCGATTTTGATGAAATTTTGTGTGCGTATCCAATGGATTCGAGAATGGTTTATATTCAATTGGACCCGATAGGTGGCATTGCGGTTGGCTTTTAGGAGTTTTTAAAATTAACAGGGACCGCTAGTTCAAATATAATTGGACAAACTAAAGCCGAAGATGATATTTGAATAGAATTACAAATTTAAGAAATAAATCAGTTCAAATTTCATTTCATACAGAATTCTGAAAATGAGGATTTAGTGATAATATAATATAGTAGCATATACCAACATTTAGGTTGAGAATAAAAATATGACGAGTACATTCTTACCTGTAAAAGTGTTTGTAATTCATGTGGTTCTTTATCACGTAAATAGAAAAGACAGTTTCGGGGATGATGCGCGTGAAGTCCCAATTTAGCGCAATATTCACTTAGTCCACACCTTGTACCCATTGTGAAAGGTTTTCCACATCCATAGCAGAACTCATATTTACACTGCGTACATGTGAAATGCATACATCCTCCTCTGAAAAGGAAATATGTAATTTTGATGAATTGTCAAGGATACATAGAAGTAAAATTTGGTTTCTAATTTTAAAACACTCTGTACAGAAGATTACTATTTGTACATAATGAGAAATTGTTTGAATCACCATTTATTTATCGTTAAAGTAGAAAGAGACATATGTTCGGTGTAAAAATAATGGTGACTATTGTATGTGTTAGTTATGGTAGAGCACTTAGTGTCGATAATCAAGTAAGCTAGTTGTCCTATTGTATGCTCGTCGTAATTGGTAAAATATAATAAAGTAAGCTTACCTCGACAAAGAATATTTAAAGTGACATCGTGGACATTCCAGTCCATTGTCTCGTAGATGCTGTTGTATCGCAGAAACCGAACGTTCTGGATCGTTGTCTTCAATCCAAGCAGTGTATTGTTCACAGGTTAAACCTTCATGATTTGCTGTCCACTGTTACACAGATGAAAAATAGGCAGGTTTTTAAAACTTTCATTATCTCTGCTATATTAATTTTTATTAACAAACGTTAGTGCCTAAATATGGTATCTACTAAATAGTGAGCTGGTTAGTTAGTTAGCTAAACCTTGAAGGATTCATTAATCAAAATTGTAGAAATAGAATTTGTGTCTTTTCCTTAGCTTCTGTGAGCATCTTAATCATAAGAACATCATGTTTTAATTTTAAAGTATAGTTCAATTAATTTTAATTTCGTTTAAAAAAAGCTGAGAACTTATTTATGATTATGAAGCTAAATTCTTACTAATCTTATAAATACAAATGTGTTTATTTGTTAACTTTTCACATCTTAACTATTCAACCGATCATCATGGACTTTCGTATACTTACACGTTTGGAATACAGAAAAAAACATAGGGTACATTTCATATAGGCGAAAAGTACTGTTCCCTAGGGACAAGTCAACAAGGTGGGCAAAAGCTAGTATAATATAATCAATCTTAAATAGTGTTTTGAATGCATTTTTTTATAATTATTCATAATTGCAAACTTTTAAGTATACGCATTAAGTTAAGGCTATTCATGTTAATTCAGTTTTTGCTAAATAATATAAGAAATAATAATACGAATATATCAGAATTTTTTATTCATACCGGTTTTCTGCATGAGGCGCAAGTTATTGATCGACATTCAGGACAGCGCAATTTCTTTTGTTTCGGATGAACGAAAAATCCAGACGAACATTCCATACACCATTTGAAGTTAGGGTCTCTCGCCAGTGTTCGATCTCGCAACTGAATTAATAAATTTAGAAAATTAATTTAAGAAATTATAATATAAAATAGAATACCATGATTTTTAAAATATACTACA
This sequence comes from Antheraea mylitta, assembly GCA_014332785.1. Classification (NCBI taxonomy): domain Eukaryota; kingdom Metazoa; phylum Arthropoda; class Insecta; order Lepidoptera; family Saturniidae; genus Antheraea; species Antheraea mylitta. Next base: position 13,328,583 of record JACEII010000008.1, on the reverse strand, counting down.
TATATAACAATTCATACAAAATAATTAAATAATATTTTAAATATATTATTTCGACTATGTATACAATTTTTTATTATATAGGTAGGTATATTGTTGTATGTACATATTATAATTAATTTCAAATTATTATTACCTTTTTTATTTTTTCATTTCATTTTTTTGTTATTGAATAATACAATATTAACAAACAAATCCGGCTTTAGAAACATGTACCAGAGCATCCTTGACCATAGTACACTTACCTAGTGAGGGATTAACATATCCACCAACATTTCAATAACTGTACATTTCCTATTCGATTTTGAGGAGTTAGAATTGAAATACAATTAAAGGGAGCTACATGAAAATATCCTCTTCCCAATAAAAAATAATTCTCGAATCGCGTTATAAATTATGAAGTTCTTATGTAACAAAAATAAAAATTTTTACAAAAAAAATTGAACCGACTTCGATATCAAAAACTTATAAAGCACTGAGAAGTGAAAAATAAATATATTATTAAATTAATCAAATTAAATAAAATATATGAATTTTTGCGCTATCTAGAGATATACTGGAAGTCGGTGCCAACCGAAAATCATATGTACATAGGTACGAAGTCCACTCTATATATATACATATAGGTATAATGTAATATACTTTTCTACCTGCAACAAATTTGAAATTTCGGTTGGCACCGACTTCCAATATATCTGTAGGTAGCGCAAAAATTCATATATTTGATTTAATTTGATTAATTTAATAATATATTTATTTTTTACTTTTCAGTGCTTTATAAGTTTTTGATATCAAAGTCGGTTCAATTTTTTTTGTAAAATTTTTTATTTTTCCATTTTTAATGTATATAAATATATTTATATGGTTCTAATTAATTATAAAATAAGTTCATAACTTGTAGCTTACTGGCCATAGAAAATTGTCTCTGGCCTTTTTCAAAACAGCGACATATTCGTTGTCACTGCAGATACAAATTTTTCCTTGACAAAAGTGGACATTAAAAGTTTCGGTTGCAAAGTCAGTGTTTGATTTTATCATAATTTCACATCGAACACGCCCCAAAATTGGTGACCTCCGACGCATGTGATTGACGCTCAAACATTATCGAGCAATCACAATATTCGCAACCGGACGGCGAGGCCCTATACAACGGTGACTTCTACACTGCACCGACGAATTTCACGACGGCCAACTACGCAGAGGAAAGGACCCTTGCATGACCCGTGACTTCTCCACTTCAAACACAACGGTGAGATCTTTCCTTCTCTGAACGTGCAGTAGAAATAACTGACAACCACTCAACGAAGGAAACGAACAAGGACTGTATCTCAGCTTGAATCATCAACCGTCTACAACATGGACTCACCAGCAATGCAATTGGCTTCGCTTAAAGAGATGGTGCGGCAACTAACTCATGAAATAGCATCACTAAAAAGCCAAAAGCAACGTGTATCCAGTAGCCGCTCTGTTTCGACCAGCAGAAGACGACACCATACACCTGCTTTGTAAATGTTTTTATACTGGGCTTTCTTTACTCCGTAGGGGGGTGGTGTAGCGTACTGGCCATAGAAAATTGTCTCTGGCCTTTTTCAAAACAGCGACATATTCGTTTTCACTGCAGATACAAATTTTTCCTCGACAAAAGTGGATATTAAAAGTTTCGGTTGCAAAGTCAGTGTTTGATTTTATCATAATTTCACATCGAACACGCCCCAAAACAAACAAACATGATATTACACCGTACTAGATTCAACTGGTCAAATTAGGTTGATTGTGAACGAATTTCAGAACCTCATCTTTCCTAATGTCCGTTCCACGGGAATTGCCTCAACAGTCATAACCCCACATGTAAGTCCTGATCAAACGAGTCATATGTACCCAAACATAAGATAGCTGCTGTAAGCCGTTGAGGAGTTCCATTCCAATTTCTCAATTTTCATGATCAAATCACGATTGATTAAATGATATTTGGATCACTACAACAGTTTGTTCCAAGTTTTCATTAAATTTAGCTTATGGGGAAGTTCATTTATTCATATAAGCTTTATTCATCCCTTTATTTTCAACCCTTATGGTTGGATTTTTTGTTAATTTGAAGAACACCTATTCCCAGGTTTCGGTAATTCAAATAAAATTGTTGAAATCGGTTTCAAGTACAGGAATAAACGTAGACACGAAGTGGGTGAAAATCAAATAAACGATATTTCACCCCCTTAGGGGTTGAATATTTTATTCAAATTTATATGGGACCACCTTGGAGTATAGCCGAATCATACAAAAAAAAGAATCATTAAAATCGGTTCACAATTGACGGAGATATCGATTAACATACATAAAAAAAAACATACAACCGAACATAGAACCTCCTCCTTTTTCGAAGTCGGTTAAAAAATAGGTTTCCGAATTGAGAACATTCATTTTGAACTATGTATTTTAAAAAACAGCTACCACACTCGGGGTCATGTCTTGTACCGTAACGGTCATAAACTATATCCGGAATCATTCGTGTATCAAGTGTATTATCAAAATCAGCTTAATCCACCTTTAATCGTTCGTAACATTCTTTATTTTTTTAAGATTTTAAGTAGGTATACACCGAGAACGAAGTTCAAATGTTGCTTTCCATTAGGATTTTAGTTGTTTTGTAATGAACTTCATATTTCACATGTAGGAAATTTTAAGATCTTAAAAAATATCGTGAAATATGAGGATCAGTTAAAATTGGCTTTAGCTGATTTTTAAATGTAACAGCACAATTGTCCTGTTGAGATTCGAACGCAAAACATTCTGGGCAGTGCAGCGGTGAGGAGACTACTTAACAGTCTTAAATTGTTTGGCGGTAATGATATTGAGTCAAGATGAATGACGCAAAGTAAAATAAGTTCAGATGTTTTCCCGCTGGTAGTTTGTGAAAAAATATGTGTACGTAATATATGTGTATATAGTTTTATGAGGCAACGTCTTATAAAAAAAAGAAGTTATTTACCTTTCTCTGAAATAATTCGTGTACTTCATTTTCAAGTAATGTTTTTAAAAGAATATCTAAATGCGCGAAGTATTCTAACCAGGCATCTTCAGGGAGATTCTCTAAGTCCGGTGCTTTGCAATATGGACACACGCAATCTGCGATACTTCTTTCTGTAATTTGGACTGTGAAGTAATGGTGAGCACATTCGCGACAACATCTGTGCGTACAGCGTAACATCGACACCATCTGTTTAAAAAATTATGAACACATCATTAAAGTGGTGAATATTTCAATTTTAATCACATTCATTATCATACTTCATGTTCAGGAAGTCGGGATGCACACAGTTCGCACTCTTGATGAAGATAAGTAAGTGCAGAAGGTAGGTCCATACATTCAAGGGCAGCCATCAAAGCGGCTGACGGTTCAGTTCCACGAATCACTAATTCGACTGCAAGCTGAGCTTGTTCCCAAGTCTCTGTGGCTCCTTCAGCTAGTAACATACGCGCTTGTCTCTGCAAATATAACAACAATATTATAAGATACACAAATATAGATAATAAAATATATTTACAGTAATTCAAATACTTACCTCGGGGGATCCTTCTGGAAGCTGTACCTTAGCTAAATCAATAAGCTGACCCGAAACGCGTCTTAGAGTAATAGGAGGTGGAGGGGATAAAGGCCTTTCATGGTGCTCTTGTGTTGACCTTATGGTCTGTATCTGTGAATCTTCTGAATCACTGTCTGTCCATTCGTCTTCAGTTCTACAAGTTTCACGAAAATAATTTTTGTTCTCTTTTGGTGGTGACGGATTTGGCAGCGTTACTGCCTTTGTTTCTTGAGGGAATATTATTGGTGGGGGAGGAGCAGGTTTCTTCTTAGACATTGTAGATGTTGAAGGTTTGACTTCTTTAGTTTCCAATATATTTGTACTATCTTTTGATTTTCCATTAAACAGCCGTGTCTGTAACTGTTTAACATTACCGATTTGAATGTTTCCAAAATGAGATTTAGGAGGTGCAGGAGCTGGGTATTGTTTGATTGAAGTTCTTCGTATAGGTACTTTAGATACGATTAATTTAGGTGAATTTTTTTCTACCTTTCCTTTAATATTATGATTCGTTTTTATGAGTTTTGGGATATTAGATTTGGTGCTTACGGTTTTGTTATTACTGTCTGTTGTTACGACTGTTTCATTTACAGTATTTGAGTTTTCGATGTTTTGTTCATTTTGTTTGAAATTTAGAACCTCATCTGTTTTGTCGTTTACTGTGACAATAACATTATTATTTTGGTTTTCAGCAATTTGGTTCAGGGATGTATTTGTAACAATTTGTATTGAATCGTCATAAATTGATCTATCTATTAAAATTGGCGTTGCTTCAGAATTAATGGAAGAAATTGTGTTACCATCATGTGTCAAAACATCTAATGTAGTTGTTTGTGCCTTCTCATGAATTATAGTTTGTTCAAGAGTTATTGATTCTTCATCTGTATTTTCTGTGTTGCCGTTAATGTTTTGTTGTAGTTCACTTTTGGTTATATTTACTAAATTTTCTTCTGCAGTTTCTAATTTGGCATTGAACATGGGTTCTTTATTTTCAGATATTATTATTTTTGTGGGCGCGATAGTTTTCAACGAAGAGTAGCTTATAATTTGTTTGGGAATTAGATTTATATGATGTAATAAATGATTTATTGTTTCTTGATTTGTGATTGATATGTTATCTGGTTTATTGGGAGTAGATGAACTAAGCTCTTCATAAATTTCTTCAAATGAGTTAACTACAGTATATAAATTATTATTTGAATCATGTTTTTCTAAATTAAAAGATTCTGGTTCTTTAATTTCTAAAGTGTGGTCTTCTTGTAAACTTCGGGCTATCGTATCCAATAGTTCAATATTAGCATTTTTAAAGTCATCTATTTGATTTTCCAAATTGTCTAAAGCTTCCTCAAATTGTTCATTATCCTCGGAACTTGTTCTTTGTACTGAAAGAGGATTATTTTTAAACCTTTGTATTTTTTCACTATCCGTACTAGTAGTCTCATTTTCATCAGATGTTATATTATCAGTTCCACTCTCTGTACCACTGTAACTAGATTCTTGTTCATCATTTGAACTACTTTCGTGTTCACTGTTTGAAATATTTCGACCATCCAGAGAATATATATCTAGGTTTATTTCTTCTTTCATTTGTTGAATTAGTTTTTGTGTGTTGTCTACTATATCATTCAATTTTTTTGTCTTTTCCTCGGTTTTCCCATTATGATTATTTTCTATGGTAGCTTTTTCATTTCTTAAATATTGGTTGTTAGTGGTGTCAGTTAAATTTGGGGGTAACTCTGTATTTCTTAGAGCCATATTGCTTGTCTCTCTTCGATTATCGGTAATCACAGATTCATTTACAATCTCTTGTGGAGTTGTTTCTATTTCATGTTCTTTGGTGTTTTTTACTGTTTTGATGTTTGTTAAAGAAGCATCTTCAACAATATCAGGAGGAGTTTCTTGAACTCTGTTTCTTTTTTCAAACTGTAATTTGTTACTATTACTAAAGCCAATTTGTTTGTCATTTTGTGTACTTGATACATTATTTCTTCTTTTAATGGAACTATAATCTAATTTGTTTATATTTGGTAAAGGATTTATCTTAGCCAGCGCATTGTAAGCATCAATGAAATCATTTTCTGATTGTAATAAGTCAAAGGGGTTATATGTATTATTAATAACATCAGCACTTTCTTCTAAATTAAATATTATTTCATCTGATAATAAACTTTGTAAAATATTATCATCCATTAGATTTTTATCCGCATTGTTTGACGTTGCTATTATAATATCTTCTGAATTATTCGGTGGAACATTGTATGCCACTTCGCTCGGTGTATTAGGATTTCGGTCCGTCTCACGAGTATAATAAACGTTCACGTCCAACGGAAGGTACATCCAATCATCGTCTCGAAACTTCGGTCGCAGTGGAGCTTCATATTCATCTGAACTATCTTCAGCTGAAACGTAAACGTGAAGATTATGACGGAGTACGATGGCGTCGCGATCTGGATAGGTAACGCAACGTCAAGGATTCAGTGGGCGTTCGAGATTACCGCGCACGCGAGACGAGCGGCGCGACGTTCCCTTCGGCGCCGCATCGTCCTCGGCACCTGCTGGTGAGCCCCAAACTCGCCCACGCAGTCGCCCTTCCTCACTAACATCTACAACTCCAACCTGAAAGTATTTGTAACTCTACTTAAACCTGTTTTCTAGCGTTAGAAAGTTAAATCTTACTTCATTGTGTGAGTATATAACAATACTGTTATTATAAATATACTATAGCATTAGTATTATCTTTTTATCATTATTATAGACATTTGTAAGCTGCTTGTTAAGTAATTGATAGCTTTAAATGTTAGTTTTAAAAAGTTTAACTAAAATTAGTGAATTTTTAAGAGCTCACGTAATTTTACCTGGCGTCGATGTCTCTCTATACAATCTGTTACAGCAGGCCACATAGCTCCACGATGCCTTGCAAGAGCTGCACGAGCTTCTAACTCAGAAATTGACACATCAGGTGCTAAACGTGTAGCAGCCGCACGTACTCCAGCACACAAGCTGGGCCATCTTGATCTTAGCCAAGCTAGTGGTGCTGCGGGGCTCTGTGCTAGTGCGGCTTTCACTTCGACTGCACTAAAGCCCAATCGCTCAGCTTCAGTCATAAGTCGAGCAAGTTCAAGGCCTCGCTCCGCTTCGCGTCGAGTGCCAGCTCCTGCTAGTGCTTCTACTGATCCAGCACGAATAGCGCTACCAGGTTCTGGTGAGGCTGCCTAGAAACCAATACCCATATTTTGAAAGAATTTGTGATAAATTAGAATACTTAAAACCATTTTTTATAATTGACTTAGCGTTCATATGCAGTTTCAGATTGTTATGCAACTAACATCGAACAACCTTTTTTATTATTTTTTTTACATGAGAAACTTTATCGTTGTGATAATTTCTCGCGGGTTTGGAAGGAGAAGGCAATCTCTCAAGTTCTTGTTGACTGGGACTTTATTGGATTTCTTAATTCTCGTTTTGAGGTAGGAAATATGTTTTTTGACCATAATTTCATCCTGTGGATGGTATCTAGCCTGGCGGGCATTAGAGAATTGTTAGTCCATCATGCCATGATACGGTTACCATGCTTCCTAGAAGTGTGAAATATTTGCTACAACAAATTTATTGTAGTATTTGAAAACACGTTATGTGCAAAAAACTAACACACTGAGTCATTACTGTTTCTCAAAGTATAAATCAGTTCTGAAACACTGATTGTATAAACCGATTAAGGATATAATCTGGCTTAGCTTGTATTTTAAATACTCGTTCTTTTATAAAAATGTAATACAAAATTTTAAAAGTAATAAATCTTGAACCTCATAAACTAATATAGAATTTATTTATTTTCTTTATTTATTTATTTATTTAACGTATAGAATCAACAACAGTAACATAAAATAAAAAACTAAAAAATAATACATGCGAATACTTAAAAATTATTTATGTCACTATTTACAGTTGACTACAGCATTTATGAATAAAAGATACGATGCGGAAGACAATAAAAGTAAAAGAAACAATTATGAAAAAAAATTAGGAAGATAATAAAATAAAACAATTCGATAATCTATAACTTAAAAATTAAGGAAAAAAGATCCTGCAGAAATTAATTTAATAAAAAACTAATTTTAGATCTGAACTTGTCCTTGATATAGTGTAATACTCTTGTTACTGTTGTTTTAGCTTATGCAGCTTAGACGCAAAATTAGACTGGATAATTTCACTAGGAAATATCATAATTTCCAACGGGCCAATCTCTTTCGTTTTATTGTATCGAGTTTCATGCATTTTGCCATTACTATAATATGTATTATTAAGATTATTGAAAACTATATTTGTTTGAAACCCAACTTAATTTAAAATAGTATATTTGTAAAAGCATCACCTCAGAACCGTAAAAGCCTGAACGGCGGTGCGATTGTGCATTACGGCGTAAATCTAAATGAGAAGCACGACGTGATAATCGGCTACTTTCACTCCACTCTTCACCAGGACTCCGGTCGCGCCATTCCCATCGGCCATTTGTGCCCACCGTACGGACGCTTAAATCACTATCCTGGAAAACAACACATAGGCATTAAAGTTAACAATTTCAAACTTCCAACAAATTTCCTATTTCCAATATTAAAAATTTTGGAACACTCATGATTACTAGAATCGGCACAGTCCTAGTACATACTAACTGAATTTACCTCAGCTTAATTATCCTTAAAGACGTGTCGATTTTAATTATAGGCATTGCATTGTTGGTTTCTACGTGCTTTTCGTAAAACAACATCAAATTACTCATTATGTTAATTTCAATTAATTCTAAGCACTTTTTCAAGTCTATTAATAGTTAAACTTACTCGAGTATCACTAGATGCGGAGTGTCTGCTGTGAGAACGTTCACGACGAGTTTCGTCTCGAAATCGTCGTCGTGGACGCGACCTGGAAGAAGATGGTGCACGCTCCCACGTGCTTGGTGCTTCGTATGTCTATGTAAACCCATATAAGAATTTAGTTACTTTTCGGAATCGAGTTCTATGTAATAAAACTGGATGGTGCCCGCGGGTTAGTTCATGTGAAAATATTTTTAGTGTTAGATAGAATTATTGTCAATCAACTCTTGTGAATCAAAGCCAGAGTCGTGGGAGAGTTGACGAATATACAAATAACGGACACAAGGTAAATCTAGACTCGGAGCAATAATTTGTAGATTTTTATATAATTGTCCTGTGGGATTTTAATCCACAATACTGACATCGACGAGGCGATAGCTAAAACCAAAGCGCTGTCGGTGTAGTCTATTACTGCTTAACGTGGTGATGTGCAGTATAAATAAACAATAATCTATCTTTTTTTGGTGTTAAGTCCTAATATGAAAAGCATATTCAAACTGGTTCAGTAGATTTGATGTCATGTGCGAGATCCAACACGAAAATGTATCAAGCATTTCTTTAAATATATTTTATTAAAGGTTAAATGTATTTTCTCATTTACCTGTGTTGAAATACTCTGTGGAGGTGGAGAGGTTCCCGTATTCGATACGTTTGTTTTTGTTAAACCTAAAGTATATTGTTTATTTTCAACAGGTATACGTGGAGGTGAGGTTCCAGTGGACTTTTTTTGAACACTCGGTGTTGGACTGCTTGAAGACACTTCTACGGATGTGTGGATAACGTTTGTAGTATCTCGTGGTGGTGATGGCCCTACGGAAATACTGTGTACTTTGGATGACTCTGTAAGGTCTTTCGCATCATGGTATGGCGATACCCTCACGCTCTTTACTGATTCACGCGGCGGAGATGGTCCTGATGCTGTACTTTGTTTAGATTCGCGAGTATTCTTTATCTCTCGTGGAGGTGAGGGGCCTACAGCCATGTTGTGTCTTTCTCGAGGAGGTTCTATGCGATCATTTTCACTTTGTTCATGCAAGGGTGTCGTTTGTCGGTTTGATGAGTTTTTGGATGATTTCTCTTCCCTAGGTGGTGACGGATTACATCCAGTTGAAGTACGATCTTTCTTTGATTTTGTGTTACTCTTTACACCATCTAAAAATAGAATAAAAGTATATTACACTATCAACCTTCCGACTTAGTCCGAGTTAAATTACATTATAAACCTAATAACAGTAAAATACATTCTAGCCCTGCCTAGTGACAAGTTATATTAATCCTTTGCACTCGCGGGCTCCGGAGCGGAGCCTATTAAAATGTTGATGACTGTCATCTGTCACATGGAAAATGGATATCATAAAAGCGTTCTCCGTGAAAATAAAACATGGGTGTAGCAATTTTCATGATGATCAGTCAAAATAAATATTTACGTCTACATATAATGAAAACAATTCTTTCGAGGCTCAATCACATCGAAAATACTAAATGTAACGGTATAGACCTGTAACAATTATATCCAGAATTTTTCGTAGACTGTTGTAGGCTACTTACACGTAGGGTTTGATTAACCATTTTTAAATGCTTAACAAAGCCGATGAGTATCTGCTAGTTATATATATTATTGCGAACATTGTGGTGTGGATAGCTTAGTCGTTTATAATATTCTACGAGATGGCAGTTCTTGGTCACATTTAATATATAAAATAATAATATGAACACAAATAATAATAAACCACAAAGACAACCTAAAGTTTGTTGTCGATCTTTGACCGGTGCCTAAAGTTGCAAGGGGTGACCCGGAATTAATAACCTTCGATGATAAAACGGACAATAAACCCTTTTGTTTAGTTCATACCTTCCCCCCGTTTACTTTTATTTTACCCGACAGTCATTGATACTGTGCTTTAACATAGACATGTAGAAGATTGTGTAGAACTTTTGTATTTCTTTAGATATTTAGGTCAAATATTGAGCACCATTTTTTTTATTTAGAACAAGAATCGAGTACAAATTATGCTTTATAAATATTGCTACTATCTAAACTTTCAACCTTTATAATATTTATCACTGTTTTTTTATGATGGTTAGAATTAATAAATATATACCTTGTAAACATATTCAATAATATGAATATATTTAATGTTTCTCTGAATGTTTTTAATACTCACTTTGTCTTGTACGATTTTCTTTATTAAGGTTACGGCCCGTTGTTGTAGTGTTTACGTTTATTTTCAATTTTTCAACATCTTGTGATATGTCAGAAACGATTATCTGTGGAGCTACAGTGGGAGTTCTACAGCAAACTGCACAAACACGTACACCGGGTTCATTCACAAAGGTGCAATGTTCACATTGCCAGGAGACTTCGGACGGTGGTGGTGCAGGTCCTAGGGAATCCTCATTGTCAGCGTTAGAGTTTTCGGGAGGAGCATCACTCTCGCTGTCACTTTCAGAGTCAGCGTCGCTTGATGGTAGCGGTGGCGGTGACGGAGTGCGATGTTTATTCCGGCGCAAAGTGCGTGATCGAACACTAACTGTAGGTGAGGCTGCACGTGACCCTGCACGAGATGCAGCACGAGAAACTGTACGACTCTCGGCTGTAATTAAATTATTATTCATTACTAGCTAATACCCGTCCGTTTGTTTGCATTGTTTGTTATGTTAACGATATATTTTATGTACAGAAGAAAATTTCAAAGTAAAAATATACTTTGCTTACAAAATTTCTTTAGTCTTCTGTAGTACTTTTAAAAATTGTAGTTTCTTATATATTATCACATTAAGATATCGTGATATTTTTTTCATAAGAACAAAGTGTTCAAACAGCGAAACAAAAAAAAGATTAATCGAAATCTATGTCTTGTAGTATTTGTATGATGCGTGCATAAAGGCTGACTTCGACCATTCTATTTATATACAAGAAAATTAAGTTTTTTAACCGCTTTTATTCGTTTCTTAAAGGGACCAAGTAATACACTGTATTATTGATAATTGTTATTGTTTATTTATTTGTAAGATGATTATCATATTTTTCTTTGTATTTTTGAGATCAAAAACATAATGTAAATGTCTGTTTGTCTGAGCCAATCTCCAAAATCGCTGAACCAATTCTAACAAGATTTTGATTTTGTACAGAAAATACTTTAGGTAACATTACGCTTTTCTATAGAAGCATTATTATTAAAATTTAACAGAGTTAGTAATTCAAAATATATTAAAAAATAAAATATAGCCTGCAATTAATGTTCAGAATCCTGCTGTATTTACGATCTATGAAGATATGCTGTCACAAAAAAAGATAAGGATCGACTCAAACCGATAAAAATATATACTAGAATAACTAATAAGTACAACCTACTATATACTAATTATTATTACATACAGACTGTATTCAATGCGTATGACAGTTACCAAGTCTAAAATGCAATTTTGGTTTTACACAAAGATGAAGAAAAAATATGGACGAACGTTCAAAAAAAAAAAAGGAATCTACAAATTTATGAGAGAGTAGGAGTTTTCATTTATGTTATTAAAAATAGATACTATGAGATAGCTACGTAATGGCGGTTAAGACCTGGATGAGAATAGCTCAGATCCGGTCTGAGTAGTGTAATAGAGTTTCTACTCACATTACTCAGATAATAATACGATCTATATAGGCTTCTGCCTATGCTCAGCAGTACGTGATTACGGACTGTAAGTTATGATGATGACATACGTACTATAACAAAGTAAAAATTACCATATGTCCTTCGCTGAGGCTGTGGAGTATGTGGTAAATGGTGTGGATGCGTGTGAACATGTGCCTCGTGATGTGGCACCTGAGGAGTAGGCTGAGGACCGACACAACAAGTTGGTTGCCACACATTCTGCCACGGATGGTCAAGGTTGGCACAGCTTCCGTATCGCCAGCCAGCTGGCGAACATTGTGCGCAACCTCCACAGGTTGTTGTGCCACCTCCCAATTCAAGCACAGATGCTCCTCTACGTAAGGGGCGGTTCCAACCCTGTCCCGTTGGAGCCAGGCCGTCAGGATCCCATGACTCCGTTACTGGTGGCTGTATATAACATTCCTTGTATAGTAAATATACAAATTCTTGTATAGGAAACTATGTGATGTCTGATTTTAATAGGTGGTAGAGCCACGCTGTAGCTATAACTGGTTTCAGCATGAATGGGTCAGCTCGCCCAGGGTAGTATTAGTTTCTCATAGAAAACCGACGTGAAGTAACAGTGCTTGCATTGTTGCGTTTCGTTCGGTCAATGAGAGCGCCGGAGGCCCACCTCCCCTCACCTCGCCCCTCCCTCCTCTCCCTTATCCACTTCCTCTCTCCAAACACAGACTGGCAACGCATTTGTGACTCCCCTGGCAAATGACTATGGGCGGCGGTGATCACTTAACATCAGGTGACTCGCCTGCTCGTTTGCCTCCTATGACACAAAAAAGAACCGCGAATTCACTTGTATTATTTATTATCTAAACAATATTTGTGCAAAAACATTGTAGAATTAACAGACTTTGAATTGGCGAATGATCAGCATTAAAAATTTCATAATATTTCAAGGTTTTTAAGAAGACAAACCTGCTGGAAATTGAAATTTTGTAGAGATCCACGTGGCCGATTCCAAGCGGCATTCATATGTCCAAGAGTGTGGTGTCCTTGATTATAGGGTACAGCTGCTGGTGCATGATGCATTGTTGTCGGAATATAGGGCATACTGCCTATGTGGCTAACAGTAGGGGTTGTAGATAGCTTCGCTTGAAGGTGCAAGGGGATTTGCTGGCGAGTGTGTTGGCCATGATTGCTGATTTGTGATAGAGGTGATTGCCCGTGTGATGTAGAAGATATATGATCAAATGAAGCACGATGGGTATCTGTACTGGACGGCCTTGGGCTCGCAGACATTCTGTCACCACCGACCTGGGATGAATTTAATTAAATTAATATAATTTATACACAAAATGTATTTTGTTATTTTTTTAAAGTAATAAATAAAGTTGCTTTTATAAGATAACTAGCTTCTGCCCGCGACTTTGTCCGTGTGGAATAGTTACTTTGGTCTAATGCGAACACGTAGCGGAAGCTCTCAAAAGAAAAAAAGACGATTTTGAAACATTCCTTATTGGTGTTAGCTCGCTCCTATTGGCCTGATGATATATAGCCTTCCTCGATAAATGAGCTAGCTAACACTGAAAATATTTTTGAATCGGACTCGTAGTTCCTGAGATTAACGCGTTCAGGTAAACAAACTCTTCAGCTTTCTAATATTAGTATAGATTAATAATAAGTATAGATTTTACTTTTACTGTATTAGATACAAATAATTGATATTTATTATATGAAACCAATGCATGCATGCATGCGCTGCATGGTGGTAGGGCTTTCTGGGGCCTTGGGGCGATGGACACGGGCATGTCCATTGCTCTGGTAGTTTAAACTACATAGTCCCATGTGGTGTAGGTGCATTGTACCGATGCGACTCTCACAATTCGTCAGGGGAGGTCCAACACCCACGTCCACTTTGGGGGGTCTATCACCTTTGACCTCCCAGACTGCTGTTACGGGCCCTTGGTGGGCCAACTTAGGGAGCAGGCGCTATGCCAGTCGGCAGTTCCTGACAAGATGGGTATCTGTTAGGGATATCTCCAAAGGATTTGTCTAAGCTTGTTGATTCTCTAGTTATCACTCTCAATATGTATGCTCGTGGAGCTGCACTTGAAATCCAGCCTTTTTCTAGGTTTAGCATGTTAACCATCTTAGACCACTTGGTTATCATTGATCGGGTGAGATTGTAGTCAATCGCTATAATCTGTACAAAAATTTTAAACAGACTTCCTATAACATTTTAACATTTTTAGTAGTGGTAGAGCCACGCTGAAGCTATTATTGGTTTCAGCCTGAATGAGTCGGTTCGTCCGGGGTAGCACCACTCTCTTACAGAAAACCGACGTGAAGTAACAGTGCTTACATTGTTGCGTTTCGTTCGGTCAGTGAGAGCGCCGGAGACCCATCTCCCCTCCACTCCCCTCTCCTCTTCCTTCCCCTCCCCCTGTCCCTCCATTCCCCCAAACACAGGCTGACAACGCACTTGCGACTCCCCTAGTGTCTATGAACGGCGGTGATCGCTTAACAACAGGTGACCCGCATGTTCGTTTCCGTCCTATATGACATAAAAAAGAAAAAAAAAACATACGCTCAGAATTTCTTTGTTAGGTTTCATGAGAATTTGGGCTTGCAGTTACGCAGTTTGCACGTTGTAATAAGGTTGTATATTTTTAAATGTAAGTGCACTCATTTAGGATATTTATTAGACTTGATAAATTGCATACTTTATGTCGCCGTGGTGGAGGAACAGGTGCAGTTGCCTTGGGTGGTAGCGGTGGCAGTTCATCGCGCATCTGCATTAATGATATTGCCTGTTACGTAGAAATTAGTATTTAAACAAATATTCCTTTTATTGTATCCATGTGTTTACTCATGTCGGCCAGTATTACACTTTTCATTCTACACCGTAAAATGGCAGCAAGCCAGGGTACGGTAATATAGCTACGACTTTATTAATGTTGGAACTCTGTGTTTAATATGATATTATTTTCAGATGCCAAATAATAAACAACTGCGCGTTAATAGTAATAAATAATACTTAAGAATAAAGGTTGTACATTATTTGTTACATACACTTGTAAAATAACGTAATCACGTTATAATAGCTAGTACAACAAAGATTCAAGATTAAGTTATAAAATTAATTAATAAATAAAAAAACCTTAGAAACCGTCATATTCAACTAACTTTTAAACGTAACTCGCTATAAATTTTCAAGTCTAGGTATAACTATTTTTTTCGAACTAGTCAGTTCGCTTTTCCCATTGGCCTAGCAAGGCCTTGACAGCTTTATCGGACTCCAGTCTAGAATTTCGTCTGTCTACTTCGTTCTACATACGTCGTAGAATGCGAATTAAATTGTAGAAGTATATAATTTTTGTCGTTATTTATACATAAATAAAATTGAAGTGTTTAGGCTTACGGCTTAATTTCTGAAACGGCAAAATCGATCTACACTAAAGTTACCCTTTTTAATAGATAATTTTTCACCGTATTTTCAAGGCTAAATATAATTAATCTTTTCCATAGAACCTAAGCAGTAACGTA
>JACEII010000008.1:13225402-13302986 GCA_014332785.1 Antheraea mylitta | reverse complement strand
AAGACCATAGCGGCTTTGTTTCGCACTCTGTATATATGTGAATTGAACTTTAAATGTTTATCTAATGTAACACCGAGATATTTGACCTCGCCGGCCCACGGTATATCGGTTTCATATAGCCTGATGGGCTCAAGGTTATTACTACGTCGCAAAGGGTCGAAAAGTATCGCGGCACTCATATCAGGATTAACTTCTATCCGCCATCGACGAAACCATTCACCGAGTGTGCAAACGGCCTTTTCGATGCGCTTCCTAAGAAAGTCCGATCGCCAGCTGGAAGTGTAAATAACTGTATCGTCAGCATAACAACCTACCTCGACCCCCGGAGACCGAGGTAGATCGCTGATGTACAGGTTGAATAGTGAGGGCGCGAGTATGGAGCCCTGTGGCACACCTGAGCGTATAGGGTGGGGAGGGGATAATTCCCCATCCACTTTAAAACGGAACCATTATATACTAATTAATACTAAATACCTAGTAATGTACAGAAGTATAATTGATTGTAATGCTCTGTCTAGAGAAAAGAAGTACACAAAAGGGACAATATCTCAATAATACTAGCATTTACATTAGAAATCGAGTTTTAAATAGAGTTGATCGTACATATTGAAACATTTCTTAGTCTGGTGGTTCTAGTATCGCAATAGCTAAAAACTTCAAGCGATACTTTATCCAAAAAAAACAACTACTGAATAATGGACACCCAAATGTAGATGCCCTCATAAAAACTTTCGATGTAGGTTATAAAATAGCAAAACCGGTAAACGTTTCTGAATCAGCGCGCTATTATTATAAAAGAGTTTCTCGTTTTTTTTTTAATAGCGATTTCAAATGTATTCGACCTATTTCCTTGACACTTATATTTTGAGCATAAAGATTTAGTGGAAAATTGTAATCTGATCAATGTAAAACTATAAGAGCTTTCTAGTAGTCCGGTGAAGCTGTAAAGGCCAAAAAAATAAGGCCAATAGCGTAGTTAGTCCATTTGAGAAAAAAAGAGAGCTTTCAAAAAGGAGGATATCTTTTATAAGGTTTACACAGTATCAATACAGAATTGTCATTTCTAATTACTTTATATGATTTTTTCAATAATCTTCTATATTTCAACTATGAGAAGTATATATAAATTGAAGATAAATTTTATTTTTTTGTTAATTAGCAACTACTGATGATTTCATTGGCGTTAATTAATATAATATAAAAAGTAATAAGAATGAAATAGTTAATATCACGCAGGCAAAATGACGCTTTGTATTCAAGATTTTTTTTAGAATCGGGTTAACACTCAACAGTTTGACTTAGCTCCTATAAACTTGACCTCTTTATAATAATAGCATAAATAAAAAACAGTATTAAATCAAATATTTTTTTTAATTTAACTCTATACCTTTATATATAAATTACTTCTGCACGTGTGTCACTGTACTCCTTCTGAACGATTGAACCGATTTTGATGAAATTGGACCCGGTAGGTGGCGCTGCGGTTGAGTTTTTTTTTTTATTATCAAGACAAGACAACGTAATATTTAATTATGATTTCCGGAAAGTAATGCCTTCAATCAAAAAACAAGGACAACGTTCGCCCGGCCCGCTAATTGTTTATAAGATTACGAACTTAATAACGTATAATTGTATACTTTAGAATAATAACGGTAATAATACCATATATGGAAATTTGTGATAAATATTATTAAACTAGTGTTTAGTGACCGAAATTCGACCATAATTCATATTTTCTTTAAAGTTTCAATGTTATTGTTTTTTTTTTGCCCAAACGTGTATCACTCTTGTCAAATATTGCATTTTTTTTCATTTATTTCATTTCTATGGGTGTGTATGAATAGGTCATTATGCAATAATGTATTGAAACATAAACCATACATGTAATCGATGATATGGAGAATAGTAACTTTCCTAAATTTTTGCCACCAAATGAGAAAAACGTTAATGAACTGGTTTTATTATCTTCGCTTATTTATATACAGCAGATTTTTACTGATGTAATTTCATCAATCTTCAAAATCGTAGATTCTCTTAAAAATAATATCCTGTTTAAATAGAATGTAAAAGACTTTTTCTAGAGATAAGAACTTGGATGCCACGTTGTGTGAGTGTAAGCAAAATTTCGTACAATATTAATCATACATCAAATTCTTATTGATAAAGGGGCTAGTTAATTAATGTATAATGATAATATTAAATAGCAATAGATCAAATTTATTAAACAAATAAGCAGAAAAGCCAAAATTATCTTTGTTATTGTTCTGATTCAGGTAATGTGAATGCTTTCGCTTGTAATTTTAAGCATTTACACGAATATAATAATTGGCGCGTAAATTTAATCAACTATAGGGAGAGTAGTCTGCCGGTTCTGCATGACATGCCATGAGAAACAAGACATACATTAATTAGCTCTAAGAGGTCTTCTAATAAATTTCGATATAGAGACCGTTGAAGACTAGCTACTCCTTTGCATACTAAACGCTCATTTTCTCTTTAAAATTGCTAAAGCCAAATTCATAGTCCTAATTAGCTAGAAAAACTAAAGAAAATGATCACAATTGTTGGTGACGTTTTTTTTTTAATATGTAACAATGTGTTGCTCGAAGTAGAATTATTACAGGTATGAAATGCGACACGTTTGTATGTTGTTATTATAATAGGACTATCTTGTATATACGTATGTATGTATTATTAAAATGTGCAAGCGGTAGCTGTGACCGGGACAGAGCGGGCGTTGCCGCGTCTACGTCGACGACCCATATTCCGCCACTCATATCCCAAAATATCGAAAGTATATTCGTTCTATGTAAATCACAACTATTTAACATTTATTACACATTCCCTGTGCTTATAATCCAGTTCGCTAACTCTATTTAAAATGTTGATTGATAATAAAGAATTCTTAGGAGATCTAACATCTTGTATTTCTTTTATTTCATATTATTATTTTGTTGCAACACTTTTTTTTTAATTATTCAGATAATTTATTCGCATGCTGTGTCATATCAGGAATTACTGAAATTACTCAGAAATTTATTAATAGAAAATTGTTTTTCTTTACTTACCTAATAGACGCTAGTGTTTTACTCCAGTAAAATAGACACTAAAATAATTTAAATCCGCTACATTATTACATGAAGGGCACTAATTATGCAATTGCACATAGTTCGTTTTGTAGCACTTTGTTTCCTTAAATCGGAATGGGCCCTCAGTGGCAAGATTTCACTTCGAACAGTATCTCAACTGGTGACCGGAGTCGCTGGGCAGCCAGCCGGTGGCCGCTAATCGTGCTCCCTATCCGGACGAAATTGACAGCGAGAGGACGCGTATGCCGCCCGCCTCTATTTCTGTCCGCGGCCGCGTTGCCCCGATTCCACTAAAATTACAACGCGTTGCTATTTCCGCACTCATCTGAATGCGCCCTCCGTACAGGCTCATATACCTTTGCGAAACTACTATGTTTTGTCAATCTTTATCATAGACGAAGCCTCTATGGAGAGTTCCTTAAAATATCGTTCATGATTCTTTGTAGGGTTTTCCAATACAAATATAATCAGATCATCATACCAACATTTTCTGGCATGTCTTTAGTCAGGTAAAGTAATTTATAATTAATGGCCAAGTTATGTTGTTATTCTAATTATTTCCCTTCAGCTTTTGTTTACCTAAAACTTATTCTGTCATTAATTTTAGTAAATTTATTTTGCATAAATTTATAACGTAATAAATACAACGTAATGTAATAATTATTACTGTAGGTACATATCAAACCTACGTATTATTTATATTCGTCTTGATATTGTTTTTGATTTAGAAAGCATTTACGTCTTTCTTTTATGCTAAAAATATAATTGATACCTATGATCCGCTTTCATTTACAACATGACTAATAAAATGAGTAAATCATTATTAACTCTTTCATTATGTTACTCGATATCTATATAAAGGCGACGATAAAACAGTTCAGTAGGTGGCATTTTTTTTTGGCAAACCATTTTGTTTTTTTTTTTAACTACTGACGAACTTTAGTTTTAACAACAATTATTTTTTTCCAAACCTTTGACAATATTATACGTAGTTCGATAATACATAATGATACATATGCAGCTGTCGTAAAATAACAAAAATACATAGGTTTATATATTTGGCAAAAAAAAAAAATCAATAATTTTGAAATTAAAAAAATATTGAATTATGGTCGAATTTCGATTATTAAACGACACCAGTGTTCTTAAACCTACTAATTTAATATACGAAAACATTTTAATACAAAGCAGTATATTATAAGTAGCAAACCTGCCACCATCTAATATGTCAACATAGCATTTCCACATCGGTGGCACTCACAGATATATTAGTAAAAAAAAAGCCTTTTATTTCTTTCAATTTTAACAAGTTAATGAACAAGATATGAACTTATAAACTAAATAATTTTTTAAAAATTATTTACAATTTGCAATGTACTATTTGTTAAAAGAAAAGTTAGTTATGGTCTGCAAGAACCCCTCTACAGGTGAATGTCTCCTCCAAAGAGTGCTATTTTTTTCTTGGGCTGTCTCATACCAATTTGATCCAGCTATTTTTAGGATTTTGTCTTCCCATCGGGCATTTGATCTTCCTCTTTTTCTTTTACCCTGCGGTTCTTTCCAGAATGTCACTTTTTTGTCCACCTTTGGTCTTGGAGACGCGCAACATGTCCAGCCCATTTCCATTTTTGTGCAAGAGACTGTTCTAGGGCATCTATTACTTTTGTCGTTGTTCTTAGTTTATTGTGTCGAATTTATTGAATTTTTCTGATGTTTAGCATTCTAAGCTCTATTCCTCGTTTACATGTTCTGACTTTTTTCTTGATCTTTGTAGAGAATTTCTACGTCTGGCAGGCGTATATGAGGCATTGTACAAGGCAGGAGTTCAGTAATTTTGTTTTAATTTTTGTAGATATGTTGCATTTAAACACTTCTTTTAAACTCCAATATTTATTCCAAGTTACAGATATATTACCTGCATGGAATTCATTCTTGTTTTAAATATTGCCATAGAGACAGATGGTATATAGGGTTGTTTATTATCAAGTCATTTCGAAGTATTTGTAAGGAGACATCTATATGGATATATTGCAAAAATTTAAACAAAATGGTTATTTCACGGCTGAATTATACCATTTACTTGCGAAGAAAAAGTTTGTCGACCCAGCTGAAGAGGTGAATGTGTTTCATAATTGAGACTTTTCAAATATAAATGAATGAATTAATACTTTTTTGCTTATTTTAGTTCGTACACTAGTGAGCTTAATGCCATAAGGCATTTTATTCGGTAGCACTCGTAAATAAATAATACTATTCTAAATTATTGAATATTCTAAGTATATTTGTTTTCTGGTAATACACGTAGCCTATTCCCTGAAATAATTATGTTATAGCCAAAAATAATTGTATCACAATTGTAATATAATAATCAATGAACAAGTAAATCACCAACAATCTTTACGTATATATAGGGTCATAATTTGAACCATAACCTCTAACGGTAATCTATTTAGTTTGGCTCTATTAATGTTATTTTACAGATTATTCCTTCAGACTACCAAAGAGAAATGGCAATGGATACACACGAAAGGCTACAGAATTTAAATACTGTATATGTGGATAATATCGTAACAACTGGACAAAAGAACAAATCAATCATTCTATCGTTTACACCTAAATTAATAGTATTCCAAAATTTTAAACCGAATGAAAAAATAATCGCAAAATTTTCAGTAAAAAATATAAGCATGGTAATGTATAGAAATAAATCAAATTAAAGTGTGTATAATTTGTCCGGCTCAATCTCCGAAAAAGATGAACCGATTTTGAAGATACTTATTCTGTCTGATAGAAGACTTTTCAAACTATTGTCTAGGTCAATTATATACTAATGATAAAATTGGAAATATGTAACTTATAAGTATTAATTTATAAATATTTATAACGTTATACAAAATTACACGGGCCCACGTCCCTTCCTCTATCCTGCTTTTCCTTTCCTTCTTCTCCCCATTCTCCCATATACAGGCTGCAACGCACTTGCGACGTCCCTGATGTCGCTAGTGTCTATGGACGGTGGTGATCACTTAACATCACGTGACCCACCAGTTCGTTTGCCTCCTTAGATATTATAAAAAAAAAACCAAATATATGGGTCCAGATATATTTTCTGCTAAATACGATGTCTAAAATTAATCCTTCTTATTTAGGCTCCGACGTACTTAAATATGGTGTTTAAAGAATCTTCATATTTCTTTATCAAACCGTGTAGCGGCCAACTGCTTTCCCGATTAGCTCCTGGAATCAGTGTTACATTTGCCATTACATTTGTACCAATGCAGCATGAGGATTACATTCACAGAGTCATCTTTAATACTGACACAGACCAGTATATCCTGCCGCTTATAGGTAAACTATTAACTAATAAGTAGTTTACTAAACATTTTTAGATCAAAAAGATATGAATTTCTAAAGTACGTGAAGTGATACGTCAATTTTTGGCGGGATCTTGGAATGCCATGTAGTGGATTTTATATTTTATTCATAATCTTGTGTTATTTATCTCTATATTTTGTAATATTAGAGGTGTTTTGAGTAATATAATTTAGTTATTGTGCACAAGTGAAGTGGATGGGATATATTTCATAAGAACATGAATTCTGTTTTGCTACAAAAACTCCCTGGAAAGTTCTAACAAGACGGCCACCATCTTGTTAGTTCATTGAGACGATAGCAAGAAACTTATAATATTATTACCTACACGACAATGGCAGTAATAATCTACAGAAGATTGGATACCAAAAATAAACTAAAGAAAGAAGTGATGTGATCAGTATTTACTAGATCAATTGGGTTGATTGACGTAGCTTCGAGCCTTACAATAAATCTGAGCTTTAGTGAACAAAACAGAACGATAAAGTGATTACTATGATGCTAATGCATTTCTAAGATCCTCTTGCCTATCTTTACCATTGTAAAGTTGAAAATTCGATATCAAGAAACTGTTGATGTAATTCGAAATCTGAACTTGGGAACCAGCCTGTTTTACGACTCCCGCTATAGGTACAAAAATAATATTTGGACTAAATGTAAACAACTTATTAAAAGTTGATTTACAGAAGCGGTGTTTATTTTTTACTATATCTAAATGATATTATTTATTTATTTTAATTTTAATAACATAGCAATGGGACCAAGACCACTTTTTGATTTTCCTGATCAAATTCCTATATCAAGCATTCCATTGAAAATACAGAATGAAGTTTTTATAACTGTTCATAACACCGGAATGGTATCCGCTGGATTTTCACTTATTGCTAAATGGTAAGTTTTATTTTATTTTAATGTTAATTGTTTTGTAGTCGCGATTAATCTAACATATTGTTTCAGTCCATTTTCGGCACAACCGAAATCGGCATATTTAAATCCCAAAGAAAAAATTGATATTAAAATAACATTCAAAACTATGAAGTTAGGTGAAACTCGTGACACATTACGTGCTGTTTTAGAAACAGGTAAATAAAGTTATATTTAGTACGCCATTCTATTAAAATATTTTACATTATGTAATTATTAGATATTTTCTTATGTAGCCATATTTTTTTTGTAGGAGAGATATTTGCAATAGGTCTGATTGGAACTACACACACCGTAAGTGTTGAGTTTGAAAAGGAAGTCATTAGATTCTTGGACACGTACAACACAATGGTCAGACAGCAAACGTATAAAATTATTAATAAATCGAACAACTTACTGACTTACATGTGTATGAAAAATGATGGCGTTTATAGCGGTAAATCGAATTTTGGGAAACATTTCTATTTTTAATAAATGAATGTAACTTTAATTAAACCTAAGTATTTTTTTACAGATTTCGAGGAAAAAGTGAAATTAGCAACTATGTTTTACAATTTCAAAGAGAGTGAATTAGCAAAATGTGTGAAATTAGTAAAATACGATGTCTTAAGCAGTGAAGAACATGAAAGAGTATATACAAGGATATTCTTTGATGAAATTCAGGCGCTTGTGGCTGACGAAACGTTGTATTTTCAAAACATGCACTTTTCGATTACACCAATTGTTAATATTAATTTCTATTCTATAATTTATATATTACTAACGAGCCCGGCAGACGTTCTTCCGTACAGTAAAATAAAAAAAAATTACAAATTATCTACCCAAATTTTTCCCATGAATTACTTTGTCTACTGATGAAAATCACATGAAAATCTGTTTAGTAGTTATTGAGTTTATTGCAAACAAACAGACAAACGTGCCATAAGACTTTGTTTTATAATATGTAAGGATAAAATACAAAGTATCTCTGTCCGTCTTTCCATTTGTGAGACTATAATTCCTAAACCACTGAATCGAATTTCCATGATTATTTTTAAAGTCAAAGGTCCTGTGTATTCTCAGGCTAAATCTTTCTATCTTTTGATACACTAGACTATTCTATAAAATACGTTATGATGTTAAGAATTAAGTCGACAAAAAACAACTGCAAATAAATCATTCTGTTGTAATATTACCTAAACAATTATTGTATATTAAGTCATATAATGTAAAAGACAACTATATAGAACAAAAAAATATTTAAAAAATACCGAGATTATTATGTGGCAACGAATCACGCAAACAAAATAAACGTGACATGTAAACAATCCCTAACCAAATTATCTATATTTAGTCCTTTATCACATACCGTATTTCCATTAAATTTTGTCTCAATATTTAGCTAAGTATAAAAACCATCTAATATTTAAAAACATAAAAATAAATCTTATTGTTAAGATGCTTGTACATAATGCGACCGGAACTGCGGTCATGACTAGTTCTACATAAAATACTTTTTAATGTTAACAAGTGCTTTCTCCTCATTTGCAGAAAGGCAACCTGTGGCCCAATAAGGCGACTGAAATAACGATTACTTTTTCTCCTAAAGAAATAGGAGAATTTACAGCGACTGCATATTTGGATGTGGATGGCGTTCTCGATAGAGTGCCATTAAAACTAATGGGAACATCTCTGCCGCCATCTATTAGTTTGAACTTGGAAACTTTAGATATGGATCGTGTTTATATAAATAAAACGTATCACTATGAAATAGTAGCTATTAATAAAGGTTAGTTTATTGTGTACATAATTCGAAGTATGTAAATTATTATAATTCTAGTCTCTGCGCGCGACTTCGTTCGCGTTGAATAGTTACTTTGGGCTAATGCTAACACGCAGCGGAAGCTCTAAAGAGAAAAAACCCGATTTCTAAACATTCTTTATTGGTGCTTCGCTCCTATTGGTCTTAGCGTGATGATATATAGCTTATAACCATCCTCGATAAATGAGCTATATAACATTGAAATAATTTTTCAAATCGGACCAGTGGTTCCTGAGGTTACCCCCTACAACGTCACAACGTCATAAACTCACAAACTAACAAACTTTACCTGTTTATAATATATAGTATAGATTAAAATAAGATCTACTACAAAGATATCACTACAGCTTGCATATATAGATACAAACTTCATATGTGACAATACCTAAATATAACTTATGATTGAGGCATATAGCCACTTTCACTAAAAAGGTATAGGCATATTTTTTACTTATAATGCATTCAATCATCTATAGTTAGGAATAATTTGTGGATATAAATGAACTAGCTGACCCATGCCCACTTTTACTTGTGATGAAATTATGAGTGTGATTTGGTTAGTACTGAGAATTATGATTTATTTCATAACTGCCAAAAGAAAAGAACTTATGAAAACTATAAAGAAAAAAAGTAGATGGCCAATAAACATCACTTAACGATTTAGATTATTTTTTAATATAAATAACTACTTTTTGTGACTTAAATATAAAACTTAGACATATGCTTTTTTTAGGCATTATCAAGCTCTACAACTTTACTCTAGAAGTCAATCCGAGTAACAAAAAAAAGACTTTTCATTTTTCGGGTCAATATATAGCTTATTATACTCACAAATAACGTGGCTTTCTGTTGGTAAATTAATTTTCAAAATCGGCTTAGTGAATCCAGATATTACCACCTACAACCTCACAAACTTTACCTTATACAATTATACTAGTTACAAAAGTTGACTATAGTATTCCATTAATATAGACTAGAATAGATAATAATGGTATTTTTATACACTATAGAACTAAATTCCTAAACGTATCCCTGATATTGTTCACTTAATTAATTCCCCAGTTTATATATTATGTTCTTTCCGGGTACCATTTCTGAGGGTATATTTGTCTGAGTACTTATATCTTATTAATGTAACATATTTCTTCACAGGGCATATAAATGGCGTGATCGTTTACAAAGAAGTAGCACCATTATTTGGCAGTATCATAACTTGTTCACCTGAACTACACTGCCTACGTCCGGGAGATAAAGAAATATTTATAATTTCCTTTTGTAACTCTAATCAGGGTCCTTACTTTGAGGAGATTAATTTCGTTATACGACATACCGACGTAGTTCTAAAATTATACTTGAAGTGAGTTATCGACAACAGCAAAATTAAGTGCTGTCCAAGAATACAGTATCGTTATTTATGTTGTAAACTAAATTTCAGAGGTGAAGTGATTTATCCGTCTTTGATGTTCAGTGTTCCCTGTCTGGATTTTGGTAATGTCAGTGTCGGTAAGACGTAATTTTGATGCAGTCTATCTAACATACATCGTGTGCCTGTTGCTTTATTTGTTTAGACTTACGATAATTAAAAAATGCTTATATTTTCTACTTCAAGCAGTGTTTTGTTTCCGTTGTGTCTTATACTAATTAGTGATTCAGAGAGGTTTTTTTAGTTAAAAGAATCGCAGTCGTTAAGATTTTTTTATTCCGTTCCATGATTGTTTCGCCTTTGGATTAATCCATCGTGATAATCTTCGATCGTTTCGAGAGGAATAGCTCTTCAGTAATAAATTATTCGGTGTAGAATATTTCAATAAGTAACTATGCACGAAGCGAGCAATCGATGGAATGCTATGCAATTGAATAGCAAGTTGTAAGTTCAATACACACCAATAATATGAACAAGAAAATTGCTGTCTGTGTGTTTGTTTGTTATCATTTCACGATTAAGCCTATTAGACAATCGTATTGAATGTAAGCATATACGTAATATAATTCACCTGATGAAAGATTACTTTTTATCTTGAATATTCATGATATACAATATTGTTTTTAATACTGTATAAAATTGCTAATTAGGTAATTAATAAAAATGACACCCAAACTAACTCGCAGGAAAAAGTAATCTTAGATATATATCTATCTATACATGAATGTAAACTCTTTTTGAATGTATATTATTTGGATTTCCGTGTAAATACTAATAGTAGTTGTTGATCATATAACTACAGGTGGTGCTAAAGTGTCATATGTCAAGAAAGTTTGTTAAAAGTATTATTTAATTTTATTATTCTTACTCAAAGTTTACTTAAGCTAAAAATACAAAATTACGTTACAGGTGTACCTAAAACAATAGAGCTGGACGTTATCAATGAATCCCTAGTGAATGTCAATGGTTCTGTAAAAATATCATCTGATGGACCTGAAATCAGTAGCATAACACTAAGCGACTACGCAGTTGCTGAAAAACCGAAACCTGAAATTCCTCAATGGCCTAGAGAGTTTAATATTGAGCCTTCCAAAATCAATATAAAACCAGAATCCAAAATTTCTTTAAAGGTGAACAACTTCAAATGTTTCTAGACCGAAAAAGTTCCTTTCAGTTTTCTATATTAAGGGGAATATTTATTACAATATGAAGATTTACATATTTCTATATATTATCTATACTTTACTATAATAAAACTGTAACAAGTCGAAATCTGTACATTAAATATTTTTTGAAAATTTAATCAGGATAGGCTATGTTATCGATATAGAAGCCAAAAATAATATTTTTACAATTTTTGTCTGTCTGTCTGTCTGTCTGTCTGTCTGTCCCTATGCACACGCATCACTCTGAAACTACCGAACCAATCTTGACGAAACTTGACATAATGATAGCTAATATTACGAGATTACATCAAATATACTTTTTGTCTCATAAAACGCCAAGGGTTCTCCAGGATAAAGGATTAAAGTCTAGAATATAAACCCGAATTACTCTGAAAGCACTGAACCAATTTTAACGAAATTTGACACAGTGATAACTAATATTAGAAGACTACATCCAGGATACTCTTTGGCCCATAAAACGCAAGGAGTTCTCCAGAATAACGGACGAAAGTAAAAAATTTGTAGTTCATGAGATTCTTAATGGATTTTGGTAATTTTCCTTTGTGCTAATTACAGCAGACAGATTAGTTAAAAATTCAAGCTATATAGGCTACATAAAAAAAAAACAAATAACCAAATAAAATGACGGGGTTCGAACCGTCTACCCGTCGGTCATGAGAATAGTATAGAGTCGCCAACTTTACCTTTAGGCTACGCTTACATAAAAATTTTGTTCAAAAATTTCAACTGCTTCGAAAACGTCCACAAAATTGTTAATAACTAATCTATACTATTAAAATTGTAACAAGTCGAAATCTGTACATTAAATATTATTTGGAAATTTTAATCAAGGTAGACTATGTTATCCATATAGAAGCAAAATTAACACAGTGACAACTGATATTACAAGGCTACATCCAGGATACTTTTTGTCCCATAAAACGCAAGGGTTTCAAATTTAGAATAGCTGGTTAATACTGTGAAAATTGGTCGATGATAACTGAAGTATGTTATAAAAGTATTAGATATAGCATTATCAAGATATATGTCATAGTGTGATTTTACTTTCTTTGTAGAAGGGTGCATACTTTCAGTTCCGAAATTATCGCTGTCCGACATATTTTCAATTAAAACACTGGTTACATTCACAACTGCGAATGGTGTTTCATAATTTATAAATAACGTTAAAAATGCGTAATTTAATCCGTGACAGTCAATTGTCTAATTAAATAGTAACAAAGAAATCAGTGAAAGGTGCAAGCGCGGTGTGTTTGGCGGTATGTCAAAGGGCGCAAGGTCTTCTGTGCATGCCGTGTAATACTGGTACGACGAGTGTTCGAGAAAGCAATTTGAATGTTATGTTTATACAGATAGAGTTGCAGATGTTTTTGAGTACTTCGTCAATAGTGCAAAGTTCGTATTATAACCTGTAGCTTCGGAAATGTAACGTCACAAAAAACCATAATCTTCATCATCATCATCAATGGCAGCTCTTCTCGACCTAATGCAGAAAATAAGCCTCCTCTCTTTTAAAAATAAAAACATGTAATTGAAATCTATCTAGGTCAGACTTTGGCCAGTGTATATGTATATTAGTAAGATTAAAAAAAAACAATTCCGTAATATTATAAAAACATTATATTACACCTAATTTAAAAATATAAAAAATACATATACCTATACTATTAAAAAAATTACTGAAGATTAATTTGACCCGTAAAAAGCTAACATCACGCAATATCTCCAGGCGGTCACCCATCCAAGCACTGACCACGCCCGACATTGCTTAACTTTGGTGAGATCGGACATGAACCGGTCGGCGTTGACGACAAAACATTTCTATCCACGCGTCTCTCTGCCATTATTGTGACGTTACATAATATTAAATAGAAACAATTTGAATCTTACAATTATACAAGTAGGGTTGTAAAGGTTTTTGAGTAGGTATTTCGTTAATAGTGCAAAGATTGCGTTTTGTGTGCCCGCGTATTTCGTTCAGATTGACATTTTAAAACTCGCGATATCTTTTGAATGTAATGGCCGATTTTAATAATTCAAAAAGTTATCTACATGTACTGAAACAGTCTTACTTTAAAAATAATTTATTTGGATATGGATTAATATATAGACATGAATAACATAGTCTTTTACGCATGGTATAGTTTTTATTAAGATATATTTCAAAAATGTAGTTATAGTGACATAATCACAATAGGTAGACATATGTATGCTGCCGCGAGGTTTTTTTATAGATAATAATATGTTCTTTAATATTGTAGAACATATTTTTGTTCTATCATTCATAGTTATCGGGGCGCATGCGATGAAATACATTTTATGCCAAATTTTTTTCATACCTTTGATTACATTATTGAAATTTTAGTAGAAATGCCAATTTTTTTCTAAAAAATAAATATAGCCTATGTTACTAAGGGTTTTTTCGAAATGTCTACGCTACTGACCCAGCAAGGTCTTAACAGCTTCACCGGACTACTAAGGCGAGCGCTTAAGGCGCTCATCCGATTTTATTTTGGCAACCAGCTCAAGGGTGCACGGCACATCTCGGCTTGGCTGTTGCCTGTTGCATACAAAATCGCGACCTATCTTAGCTAACCTAGCTAACTATTTATATATGTATGAGTTGTTGAAACGTATATGTGTACCAAGCATACACGCCGCAACAACTCCTCCATATATATATTATTGGAAAATTGAGAGTTTTCAGTTCGATAAGGGGAATAAGTAAACCTTTCCACTTTCATGTGTAAGCGTGTAGCGTGCACGTGTGTGGGGGTGATCGTGTAGTGTTGTAGCAGTGATGTATATTTGTGTGTCACCGTATCGCGCAAGCAACGCACTCAAGGGCTCCCTACCGAGGGATCGAACCTAGGCTTCAGCCACTGCCGTGGGAGGCCTAATCCGGTATGTTACTAAGAGATAATGTAGCATTCTAATGGTAAACGAATTATCGAAATCCGTCCAGTAGTTTGAGTTTATTCGTAATTAACATACAAAAATACTACGATTCCTCTTTATTATAATAGTTTAGAAAAATAATTTGAATCTTATGCTTTACTGATAGGGTCGTTAATAGCGCGAAGCTTATGTGTAATCACCACGAACGTCGCCATGGCCGATTTAAGTTTAGGGTGCGCCTATAGATGTTTTACATAAAAAATCACATATAATCTGGGTATATGTTTGAGTGAGACCGGGGATAGTTAGGATTCACAATTGGAAACGGTAGTTGTGGCTGCAATCGGGTGTCAGTTTTATTCAATTTTATCGCTTTTAAAAATACAATTGAAACCAGTGATAACCAATTTGGTGCAGACGAAGTTGCACGGGTCAGCTAGTAAGAAATAAGGTTTCTTAGCGTAGCAAGGAATAAAATTAAAAAAAAATGTAATACTTCAGGATAAATATCCTTTTATTAAAAATTAGGTATAAATAGGAAATTATAAACAAAAATCCTTAATGAAAATGAATTGTGATGGCAATTCCACGCGTTCAGTATTAAGATTATACAAATGGCAGCACACGATCTAATTTTGAAACTTGCAAGCACACACACTCCTGGTATATAATAAAAAATCACAGAACAAGCCCTATAGACACGGGGAAACGCTTTTGTTCTTATGTTTAGATTTTTACCAGTCAACTAATTACTGCAAGCCGCGTTAGGGAACTTCGTTCCAAAAATTTTTAACTATCTCACAGATTATACACAATATTTCAGGTTACGCTAACAGCCAATCTAGTAAGAGCCAACCACACCTCCTTAGAACTGGAACTTGAAAAATCTGATAGTTCTCCAATCACTGTACCTGTAATGTTCAATGCTATGGTTCCTGAAATCAAACCAGCACCAGACATTAAGCTACGTACCTGTTTCATTGATTTTTCATATAATGATGAAATAATTGTTACTTCGAATGAGCATTGGGGATACTTCACTTTAGAAGAGCCTGAGGTAATAAAATAAACCGTTGACTGCATAACTTATATGTGGAATATTTAAATTAATTGATTGATAAGATTAGTTAGCAGTTTTTGCAATATTTCCATGTATTTATATATTTTTAAATTAAGGTTTGTTAATTTTAAGCTTTCTTTAATGCATGTTTAGGCGGAATCTACATTACAAGTTAATTTTGGTGTAAAAGAAGGTTTTATTGAACCTAACAGTACTATAACATTGCCAGTCTCAATTAAGACGAGTGTTCTCGGTGTTCAAGAATTTTTTGTTCGGTAATTTCATTTTTTATTTCAACTTTAGCCTGATACTGATAGTGACTTAGAAAAATATTTTATCTAAAAATTGTTAGTAATTTTATATGTATAAATATTATTGTGGAGAAGATAGAGATATATTCATAGGAAAGATGTTTGATCCTGTTTTTACTTATTAAATTGTTTACTACGATTTCTTATACAATACACTCTAAATAATTATATTAGTATTTGTAAGCGTGCCTTATTAAATCTATACTATAATAAAACTGTAACAAGTCGAAATCTGTACATTAAATATTTTTTGAAAATGGTAATCAGAGTAGACTATGTTATCGATATAGAAGCCAAAAATAATCTTTTTACAATTTTTGTCTGTCTGTCTGTCTGTCTGTCTTTCTGTCTGTCTGTCTGTCTGTCTGTCTGTCCCTATGAACACGCATCACTCTGAAACTACTGAACCAATCTTGACGAAACTTGACATAGTGATAACTAATATTACGAGATTACATCAAATATACTTTTTGTCCCATAAAACGCAAAGGGTTCTCCAGGATAATGGATTAAAGCCTAGAATCTAAACCCGTATTACTCTAAAAGTACTGCACCAATTTTAACGAAAATTAACACAGTAATAACTAATATTACAAGGCTACATCCAGGATACTTTTTGTCTCATAAAACGCAAGGGGTTCTCCAGGATAACGAAAAACAAACATTTGTAGTTAACGTAACTAGACTTTTTTGCGACATCTTAGTACAAGAGCCGGCAACGTTAAAAGAATAAGAATTTTAGAATACCTGGTTCTTTAATATATCAATATATATTTTTTTATATCATAGGAGGTAAACGAACAGGTGGGTTACGTGATGTTAAGTGACCACCACCCTCTATAGACACTAGCAACACCAGGGGTGTCGCAAAAGCGTTGCTAACCTGTATATAGGGGAGGGTAAGAGAAGGCAAAGGAGGAAAGGAGACGAGAGGTGGACCTTCGGCGCTCTCACTGACCAAACGAAACACTACAATGCAAGCACTGTTACTTTACGTCGGTTTGGTGTGAGAGGGTGGTATTAGCCCGAAAGGACACTTGGTAGCCGGTTAACGTTGTACTTTTAATGCGCATTTTGATTTATGAATAGGTTTAGGAACATATTTTTAACTTTTAAACGCAATTAAAAGCATGAATTTACCACAGTCACATACATTTTTTTATAAACAATCATAAACAATCATATATATACCCGCTGATATATTTTATAAATAAAAATAATAAATTTCAAATCAATTTTTTTTTCCGTAGCAAAGAACAAATTTCATTCTATTAAACATTATTGATAATAAAATTTCACCATATATAATGAAACAACGATAAACGTAAACGTATGACTTGGGTTTGACGCCATCTTAAATATATGCGTCGTCGACCATCAGGCTATACGAAACCGAAATACCTTGGGCCGGCGAGGTGAAATATCTCGGCGTCACTTTAGATAAACATTTAAATTTCGATTCACAAACAGATAGAGTGTGAAACAAAACCGCTATGGTCTTGGGTCGTCTCTATCATTTACTTTGTCATAAGAGTAAAATGTCGCCCAGACATAAACTCACTTTATATAAAACTTGCATCTGTCTGATTATGGTGTAGTCGGTAGTAGTTGTCGGTCTTTGCACATGCGTAAAATCGTATTCAAAAGTTGCACGTTCTCCAGAACCGAGTCCTACGTAAAATCACCGGTGCCCCTTGATACGTCCGGAATAAGGATCTCCACAGGGACCTGGAGAAACCTTCTGTCTGGGTGTATATAAAATCACTCACACGTATTTATTTCGAAAAAGCCGCGAATCATCCCAGCCTTTTAGTGGCATCCGCCGCGAACTATGAACCCGTACCCAAGGCTGCGCAGTATAGAAGACGATCGTGACCCATTTTTACCGACCCTCCTGATTCAATCACGTCACTGAACGATCAGTGCCAGTCTGTCTCTTCAAACAGAGCGTGTTCACGCCCACGCCCACATAATCATAGATCACGTCGCCGTGGTCTGGGGTAAATTTCGCTCCCGCACACCAGATTAGGCCCC
This sequence comes from Antheraea mylitta, assembly GCA_014332785.1. Taxonomy (NCBI): domain Eukaryota; kingdom Metazoa; phylum Arthropoda; class Insecta; order Lepidoptera; family Saturniidae; genus Antheraea; species Antheraea mylitta. The sequence goes on along the minus strand of JACEII010000008.1, from coordinate 13,284,890 downwards.
CCTCGGCAACGGCTCAAGCCTAGGTCTGTTCCCTCAACGTGGAGCCCTTGAGTGCACTGCTCACGCGATACAGTGACACAAAACTTTACATCACTGCTACAACATCACACACATCACCTTTACACACGTGCACGCCTACACGCTTACACGCTGTTTTTGTTTTTCAGAGAAATAAACGACAAAAAGTCCTACCCTTATTTTTCCCTTTCCTATCCTATCCTATATAGTTTAGATAATTTTTTCCGACACAAAATACATATAGGAGTTGTTGAGGCACGCATGCTTGGTACACATGCATGTTTCAATAACTTATATACGTATATCTAGATAGCTTAGCTTAGGTTAGATCAGATAGGTTGCGATTTTTGCACAAAACAGGCGACAGCCCAAGCCGAGGTGTACCGTGCACCCTTGAGTTGGTCGCCCAAACATCCCAAGTCAGTTGAGTGCCTACAGCGCTCGACTCAATAGTTCGATAAAGCTGTAAAGACCTTACCAGGTCAACAGCGTATACAATTCGAAAAAAAAATGCGTCGATAACATACGCTGCCACAATTATCGCTATCTTTATCGTGCAGCCAGTACTGCACTAAACTATAGCTATATTCTATACACATTATTTTTATAGCAATAAATTGGTCTAAATATTGAATAATAACTGAATTAGTGTGGAACATAAAATTTGTAATTATTTATATCTAAATATAATAATAATAAAATTATTGCTATTCTAACATGGGATAAGATTACTTTTATTTTTATTTCCAAAAAATAGCATCAAGCACATTATTGTCAATACCAAAAATGTATTTCAATAATAATTCCATTTTAATAACGTTTCTAAGTTAGTGGAAAAAAACATTCTAAAATTATTTAAAAATCAATATTTTTGTCTGTGAAGATACGATATGCACAAATAAACGCAACTCTTACCGGCAGCCAGGTAGCCAGTTGTTAGGATGAATATAATATATAAAACTGGCTTGATTGATTCTTTCCGGTATGGCCTCTGCCTATATAGGTAATTTCGCCAATATCAAGTGCGACAAATACACGTTATGAATTTAATGCCAAATATTCAGTGTAACAACGTAGAATAATCTACAATAGAAACATATCAACATAGATAAATTATCAAGAAGTGATAGGCACTATGTTGTGAATGGTACAGAGATTATTTATAAAAATGTATTGGAAATATATTTAAAATACGTTTTCGAAACAGTTTATAACTCTTAGACAATAGTTTCAAGCAAGTGACATTTGACGGTTCGGCGCGATGTTTGACGCTTCGATACGGTGTTTATATATTTTTCTTTAATATAATGGAGTATAAAAAGGTTTTAATACAAGTTGAAGATGGTTATGATAAAGTAAGTGATAGAGATGTTTATTTAGTTTTATATAGGTTAGTTTTTATCTTAATTGAACCTGGTAGATGATTTTTTTTTTTTCTCGAAATGACTACGGTATTGACCGAGCAAGGTCTTAACAGCTTTACCGGACTACAAACAACGGAGTGGTAGATGATGTTACGAACGGATACTAGGCTTATTTAAAATAAAAATTACATGTAATTTGGGTATACGTTTCAGTGAATCCGTGGATAGTTTGGATTTTTGGAAACGGTAGTTGTGGCTGCAATTGGATATCAGTTTTATCCATTTTTTTTCGCGTTTAAAAATACAATTGAAACCCGTGATAACCAATTTGGTGCAGACGAAGTTGCACGGGTCAGCTAGTCTTTAATATATATAAATCTTATTACTTTTTTTTCATAAATAAACATGTGAGTTTTTATTAACAGGTTGAATTTGTTTGGTCTATCAAAGCCAATTGATATATGCTACATAACAGGTTGCGGTGTCCGACCCATAGTCACCTGTTTTCCAGTTACTTTACATTGGGGCCAGGTTAAGTTATTAAGTAAAACCCAAAAAATTCTTAAGTTGTATAATGATTCACCTGTGAACGTTTACTTTAAAACTTCACTGGTAAGTAATACATTTTTAAAATTATAATTTTATTTCTACAAATACTTAAACGTTATCTGAGTCAGTTAAATATGCATTAACAGTTAAGGTAAGTAAGCAAATTTGATAAAGATTGTTAATGACCACGATTTACATAGCTGGTTCGAAATGTTGCACATATTACTAGATTTATTAAATGTATCTATTTATATATTCTTGTAGTTCAATAAGGATGGAAGATGGCAAATCCAACCTACAGAGGGATACATTGAACCTGAATCTGAGACAGATTTAATTGTATCTCTATATCTAATTGATGCCGTAAGTCACGCAAATAAAGCTGTAATTCAGTTGGAAAAAGTAAAGGATATAGTGAGTTCATTTAATCTCATTGTGTTGTTATAATGTCTTATAACAGAATTAAAATTGAATTTTTTAGCTACCTACCTCGACTTGTTCGTAATTTCTTATATCTCATGTTCCTAATCGTCTTAATACAGCTAGTACCTTTAACTGCTACTGGGATCGGAACTAGTATCATAGTTGGTGAACTTCGAGACAAAATTAACCTCGGGCGTCATTTTACTAAAATACCTCTAAACAGCAAGGTGACTTTAGAGAACTGTGGTACGCGACTGCACGCTCTAGAATGGAGTGAGCATTACAAAGCTCCGAAAAGTAAACAGCAAACTGCGTATGTATTATATTTAGTTCTACGATTATTTATTCAACTTATTGTTTTATATTACCTCTTATTTTTACTGTTTTAGAGGGTTTTTTACTTTAGATCCTAGAGTATTTAAGTTGGCTGCCGGAGAAAAAATAGAATTATCGATAGCAGGTTCTTCATCAAAAGCTACAGCTGTGAAAGAAATTTGGTATTTAATTGGAAGCGTCGAGGGAATAAATAAGAAAGAATTGCTGTTGGAATGCCAGATCACGGCGGAATTTGTTGAACCCAAAATTGAATTATCCGCGTCAGTTGTAGACTTACAATATGATTATGGACCATATAGTGAATTTTACAAGTTGACAGGTAACTCTGAATTATGTTTATATAATCTAGACTACATGTTATGTTTTTACACGACACATTATCAATATTTTTTCACCTTTAATCAAAAGGTGTGTTAAAGGTCTTATCAGAACTGAAAATGCAAAGTTATTTATATTGAGCACTTTCACATTATTTGTTCCAGATATTATTACTATAAAAAATGTCTCCAAACTACCACTGGATATTGAGATCAATGTGAAGCCACCATTTGCTATAATCCAGAAGCAAGACACATATAAAATATTACCTGAAGAAGAAAATTTATGCTGTTGTATACGTTACAATAAAACTGACTTTTTAGGCTGTTGTATATGTAACAATAAAACCAACTTAGGCATCCCTAGTGTGACGAATGAACTAGGTCTGCGTCAGTCACGATTATTCGTTGATTATTTAACCCTAAAACCAGTTGAACTCAATCGTAAAGGACCACTCCACTTTTTCGAAGATATAAATAAAATTAAAATGGCTTTTAATCTTACACATTCAATACAGCAACTATTGGAGGATCAAGAAGTGATGAAAATTCAAATCTTATTTGATACGACTAAACATCTATCTTTAAAGTCAAGAGTGTATTGCGATTTAATGAGGATTAAATTCAAAGGACATAGGAACAAAGTACGAACTGAATTAGCAATACTATTAACATAGATTTCTTCATTAAATATTTTTGAAAACAATGTGTGTTTTAAGGATGCGGTTAAACTCATTGGAAAAGTAAATTTTCCGAATATACTTGTGTTGTCACCCACAGTAGACTTTCAATGCATTCTAAACGGAAGTTTGGAAAGTAAAACTATTAAAATTCAGAACATAACTCCATTACTCGTTTGCTATCGACTTCAATGGAAAAAATATATAATCACGGCTTCTGTTGTAGTAAGTGTAACAAATAAATTAACAAATTAAAACCTGGTAGTTTAAAAATAAATAGACGTTTTAGTGGCAAAGTATATTTTTTTTAAAAGGAGAAAATAAATGAAAATGTTTGCTAGTTGTAAAATTAAAGTGAAATATTATGTTTTTTTTATATCATATAGGAGATAAACGAACATGCGGGTCACCTGTTGTTAAGCGATCACCGCCGTCCATAGACACTAGCAACCCCAGAGGGGTTGCAAGTGCGTTGCCAACCTGTGTTTGGGGGAATGGAGAGAAAGGGAGAGGGAAAAGGAGAGGAGAGGGGAGGGGAGATGGGTCTCCGGCGTTCTCACTTACTGAACGAAACGCAACAATGCAAGCACTGTTACTTCACGTACATGAAATAACTAATAAAGTAAAAAACTGCGTGAAGAAAGATGTTGCGAGGACAACTTTTTATGAGCGCTGGTTTACTAGTACAAATAGAACTTTATTCGGGCGTGCTTATAAAATTATTTGTAAAAATGTATATGTACATAATGTGAAAATATTAATAAAGACTTGAAAAAAAACGAAAAAAGTATCTAAAATGCTACACTAAAAATTGATAAGGAAAGTAAGAGAGGAATTGAAAAAAAGTACTAGGCAGTTCTTACTGTCTCAAGGTTTTTATGAATATTAGATAGGTTTTCTCAAAGAGAATTTGGAGGAAAAATTATTCACCACCTCTCCACTGGTAGGACTCGTAAGTAAAAGTAGAAATTATCAAGGGTCTTAGAAAACCAATATACGTGTCCTAATTATTGTAGAATTTACTAATAATTAACAGTTCTTTATTAATAAATAATAGTTCTTTTTCGTACAGCCTGAACTAACTAAAATTGAACGTTTAAGCGAAGTCAAATCTTTCACTGATGATACAGAACCTAGCGGTTAGTTGTGTTTTATATTCTGGAGTTAATTGATTTATTCCAAAGAACAGTCAGGGTTTTACATCTTATTATTTCAGTAAGTAAACTGCATGGAATTATAGCCTGTCAAACTCCAGGTCCTAATCCTAATACAGAAAAAATAACAGAGTGTGAAAAATTTCATAAAGAAATAGTCTCACCGGACGACAATAATGTTTGTAATATTACTAGCTTGGACGATTTCGGATGTGGCCATGGATCGATGAATATTCGAATTATGAAAACTATAACTCCAATGCTAGGTGGCGAATATGATTCAGAATTTGATTGGGCGAGTAAATTCCCAAAAAAAATGAAGTCCGAAAAAATTAATATGAATGATATATTTTCATTAACTCCTCATCGAGGTTTGTTAAAACCTAATGAAATACAATATATTCATGTAATTTTCAAGCCTCCAAAAAACACAAATGTTTGCGCTATACTTGAATGTGAAGTATTAGGAGGCCCAACAGAATCAATAACTATTACCGGTCAAAGTTCCGATTTAATGTACAAGATAAACACTCGCAAACTAAATTTTAAAATAAAATCTTTTCATGAACAAGCCATTCACCAATTACTTATATCAAACGATGCTCAATTACCTTTTGAAATTAGAACATATTTATGCGACCCTAAACTTGAAAATGAATTGGAAGCAAGTATTCTAAATTTAATACCAACTGATAAAGTGTTAGCACCACAAGAGGAAATAGAAATGAAAATAGTTATGAGGCCAGGAGTAATAGGTTATTTCAAGAGAGTATTTCTGCTAGAGATAGGACATCTACCACATATACCTGTTGAAGTATTTGGATGGGGGGTTATTCCACAAGTTTATATATCATTGCCTAGATCGGAAACAACTAAGGTAAGTTGACGGTAGCAAATTTATTTTGGGTATAGAGAATAAGATGCCAATTACTTATAAAAAATGGGTTTTGTTTATTTATAGCAATAAATCCAATTTCGAATATAATGATTGTTAATTGATTTTATCATATTGCAGGTACATCTTAAAGCGGGATATTTAGCAATACCCTCGTTAACGATAGAATATTTAGAAGCAATTAACGAATATTTTATAAAACCCTTTTCGGAGCACTTGAATTCACCTCTCATGGAAAAGTGCTTTGATGATCCTGATTTCCGGAATGATTGGCATATTTGCTCAACTTGGGTTAATATTCTTAAAACGTTTTACAAGTATTTTTTATCGTATTCAATTACTAAATAATTAATTACATGTTTCTTTAATACTATCATAAGGATGGTTGTTTGTTATTACGGAACAAACAATGGAATGTATCCTAGTTGGTAATTCATTCGCGACACTTAAAAAAAAATTAAACTTTCCTTAAATATAAAATTAATGTTTTATGATATTATTTTATCATGAATTTATTAATTTTTATTTTACTTTATGTAACGAGTAGTTATAGTTTGATAATTTTATCAAAAAGTTACTATACGAATGAAGAAGAAAACAATTTCTTCCGTCTATCGAAAATGATTTTAGGTAACGTTGCTACTCTTCAAAGCAATTCAAAATAGCATATACTGTACAAATGGGTTTTTAAAAATGACTCGTAGTACACGACGTTATGGTTTTAAAAAAAATGATTCAATCCCAGTGTTGTGCGAAATCTAATACCGTCACCTTTCTACACGTGTAACTATCTTATGTCAAATGCATGAGAGATGTTTACCAGAATCTAATATAAATTAATAATACAGGAAAATTTTCAATATTTTAATATTCGGAAAATCTACACAAAAATGTAACTCAGAAGGAACACGTGAGCAGTAAAGTTTATCAAGTAGAAACCTAAGAAAATATTTTAATTTGGTATTCTTAATAACCGTCTTGGTGTACTTGTTCATGTAATTTTCATACTATTTTTATGAAGGACGGCTACCCTTCAGCAATGGATATAGAATTAGCAATAGAAAGAATGTTAGTGATGAATCATATAAAATTACGACCAGAAATATTAACAATGTTTGCAACTGATTCTAAAATAGGGCCGATACCAGGATTTCATACAACACCCTATGTAATTGATTATGGAGTTGTGATAACTGGCAGTACGGTAATTAATTTTTACATTGTACTATTGCTATATACTTTTATGTGAAGTTGAATTGTTGATTTTCTTTATATAAACTACAAATAGGTGCATTGTACAGCCGAGATTATAAACTATGGTCCAATCGTAACAAAGTTACGTTTCGCAAAAGGGACTCAAGTTCCTGGCTGGTTGAGAATTAAACTTTGCGGAAAATTGAATCCTGGCGAAACAGGAAAATTGGAAGTCGTGTTTTCGCCGAATCCTAATGATTTTGTTGAATTAGAAGAAAACGTTGAAACATCATTCAATTTGGAGGTATTGGTCATATTATCTATACTAATCTATATTTCTATTATAAAGCTGAATAGTTTGTTTGCTTGAACGCTAATCTCAGAAACTACTGGTCCGATTTGAAAAATTCTTTCAGTGTTCTGAAGAATGTTTTAAAATCGAGGCTAACGTGCACATTATTTAAAAATATTTTCACTTTCTACGTAAAGGGAGTCGCGGGTTATACATGGTGTTTGTTGTAACGTATCATTGAATTGGGGTTACAAAACAAACAGTCTTTCTACTTTACTAGTTAACTTTGTTCAAAACCATAACGTTTTGTAGCATATTTTCACTCTATCTTAGAAATAGTTACACCAATGTTTTGAAACATTAAAATTAACCCTACGGACGATATATGATTTAAAATATTAATCTAAGCTTTATAATAATAAAACTATATTTTGTTATTAGATTGCGTAAAAAATGTTTATAAAAAGGATATGATCTCGATCTCTATGAGATCTCGTAAATATATCTACTAAATTAGATTTTAGGTTATTTAGATTTTTACAAATACGTATTAAATTTTCAGGTGCCCTACGGTGTCACAATCCCTATACAAATTAAAGCCCTATGTGCTGTTCCCTACCTGGTGACGAATGTTAAAGAAATATGTTTTGGTTCCGTGAGATGTGGTGATAAAATAATTTCAAATATACCTTTAAAGAATGTGTAAGTTTGGACATAGACAAATATTTATATCAATGTTTTATCATGCTCTTACACAAGTGTTACTTACAGTGGCAAACCTACGTGTATTTGGTATGTTGCACTCAGACTTAAAGTGCCAGGGCCGAATCCTATATCGATTAAGGATAATTCTGGTAAATATGAACCAGGTGAAGGAGGATGGCTTAGTATAGCTTTTAAACCTAATTTGGAGGTTAGTTAACAACATATTTTCTTCTAGTACTTACTACAAAAAAGCACCTGAAAAGTTATAAATACTTCTTTGGCGTGAATATAAATAACAATATTTTTACATTTTTTAACAATTTTAATCAAAGCAAAGCGTCCAAATTAAGTATTATGAATAACTTTTCAATAAATATCGTACACAAATTATACAAAATAACACATTGCAAGCAAAAAATAAATGAATCAGTTCCATAATTTGTTGTTTACTATAATTATCATGCGTCCATCTGGTCGACAGAATACTTAAATGTTTTTCTAATAATATGATAATTAAAAATGTAATTATTAATTAATACCTAAAACAATCAATTAAAAACAAAATAGTTATAATTTTTTTCCAATTGATATACCACCAATGTATGAGCGGTCTAAAACGTCCTTAAATATCAATTCTGTCATTTTCGTTTTCACATAGAGTGTAATTTGTTAATCACTAACTAGGGACTAAATATGTAGGTTATTGAACTTAGAGCAATAAAATTGATTCGCTCTTTAAAATTTTATAAAGCCATTTCTTTTAATTTGTATATACTGCATTGTATTAGCAACTCTTTATCATTTATGACGTATTCGTATCGATATAACTTACCCATGACTGCGTTTAGTTATTTATTCATAAACTATAAGCTAGTCGCAATGACTGGTACGATTAAGTGTCGACAGTACGGTGGTGGCATGCTCGAATACCGCGTCTAACAATGTTGGTAGCCCGAAGAAGCTTTTAAGACCTCTCTGGGTCAATAGCGTAGCCAGACGAGAAAAAAAACTAACAATTTTGGCGTAAAACTCTACAATAAGCGGGAGTTTTCAGTGGACGAAAATATCGTGATGAAACTATGACATAGTTTAACATGTTCACGCCGGCGCGTACCACCGGTGGCCCGCACTAGACTGTCTTTTCTGGCGACGCGTACCACCGGTTTTACGTATTCGATTGTGTTATTTTTAATAAATAAACGTTAAATTCTTATTATTTCTAATAACACAATCGAATACGTAACACCTGTGGTACGCGCCGCCAGAAAAGATAGAAGTAGTCTAGTGCGGGCCACCGGTGGTACGCGCCGGCGTGAACGTGTTAAGTAGTAATTTTATTTTAATATATAACATTTTTGAAATCCTAAGAAATATTTATAAAATAGTTTTATTCAATTTTGTAAAATACATTTTCAATTAAATCAGTACAAGTATACATATTAAGGATTTATATACGCGTATAAATAAGAATACATAATGGATTATTTTAAATACGCAGATGGTGTATGAGGGCCTTCTAATATTCAGATTTCATATGAATCCAAATAGATTGGTAATTCCGGTAACCGGGCAAGGGATTCTACCTCAAGTGCATATAATTGGTCCTAATGTCAATTTTCCACCCACATTACCATGGTCTGAGACCACGGACATGTACTTCGGTCTCACTAACCCTTGCCCTTTTCCAATTGAACTGATAATAGCGCACAGTGATGAGTAAGTGATATATTGTAATATTATACTTTGATGATTTCATATCGAATTCAATTTTATATTTTTAGTTTGTCGTTATAAATTATTTTAGACTACATACGATACACAACTGCAAAAATTATTTGTAAAAAAATCAATAGTATAATATATTCCTTTTGCAGAATGTGGAAAGAGGAAGAAGAAGTTTATCAGCTATTGTATAAATATTATAATAAGCCAGAAGAAATGCTAGTGCCAGCCATTAAGCCTGGTGATAAACTGCCAAGTGAAGTTTTAGACTTTTATAAAAATTTCACCGAACGAGTAAGAAAGTGCGTTAAATATATTTTACATTAATGATACTGTATATAGTTGAATTCACATTAATATGGAATTTTCTTAATGGTTCATTATACTCTTAGAACTGTAGGTGAGGAATCAGCAACTGCTAGAGCTGCTACTGGAAAGTCTTCAGCCGCTGTCAAGTAATTTTACTTCAGTACTTGTAGATATAAAGATTAAAATAGGTAACCGACTTAAAGTAAATCCTTATTTAAGATGAGATTTGCGGTGTTATTACAAAAAAAAATGAATACGTATTGAATATTTGCTTTAAAGAAGTTACGTTTTATATGTACGGCGCTCGCTGAATGTTCGCCATCTTGCTCTTTTGTCTCACTTTGATTAGGTTAGGTTAGACTTGCGAAAAAGTATAACGCGAACTTATCTCGGATGAGTGCGGTGCATTTAGTACGAAACCTATTTAAAGCCAGTATTTAATTCGTATTAAACTTTTTTGTAATAACAGCGAGTATTTTTAATTATGTATTTACTTCATTTCAGGAAAATGACAAAGGGTTCTAAAAATGCACCGAAATTACTTACTCCTAAAGAGGCTACTCCGAGAAAATTCCGAACTGAAGCTGAAATTATTGCAGGTATTAACTACTGGTATTTGTTTTATTTTGACAATACGTAATATTGATATTAATGATGCTTATAAAATTTTCAGACGAGTTTAAAACAATGAAAGAGAATAACGTGGACCCTTTAAAAGAATGTCTTCAGGTATTTGATCATGTATCGAGTGATCTTAGAATTGAGCAACATACTAAAGGTCTTATAATATTTGTGCACGGTTCTCCATGTGAAGGTAGAAAATTTCATTTTTATAAAGGTGTCATTTGATAAGCGATTCAATACAGGGATTACAAAGTTTTAGTAATCATGTACCTTGAATAAACGAAATGATAGAGGCCTACTGTTATGCAAACAATACCCAAAAATTACCGGATAGGTTTAGATTATTTTTTTGTATATTTACTTCTTAGATACTATATCCTTCTCTAAAAAAGTATCACCATAGCTTCATTTAATATAAAGTTTTAAGAAACCATGATTTTTGGTAATACGAATTCAGTGATGTGTATGTTCTTGCCATAGTAAAGTGGGGCAAGCGGTGTGGTGTTCATGTTTTTTTTCTCTGTTTAGGTGTTGATGTGTTTGTATATAGTCTATGTTTCATGTGAGCCCGGTTGAATTAATAAAAGTCAGTATGTAGAAAGATCAAGAGTCTATAATGTTTTACCATTCAATAATATCACTATAACTAATTACATGTAAATACGGATTTCTTAAACACACGTACATTCACCTATACGGTTACAACCAGACTGGTTACATACATATTATATTAGAACGGGAAACGATGAGTAGACTTGCCCCCTACATGTCTTTAGCGTACACTCTATAGATATGCAAGTGTGTGTCCCTACACTCTGTTCACAAAATATATAGTTACGATTAAAATACGACACAGGGGAAGTTCATCTACTTTTATAAATATTATGAACAGTAGTGAATATTAAAATCCAAAAAATCAAAAATATTTTATTCAATCTTGGCCCTGAGAAGTCACTTGTGAACGTCAAAAAAGTACCATCGCTACAGAAAACAACCAAGACATTGAGAGGAACCGGCAAAACACTCGATATGATTTATCTTTTTATCATATATAACAAATCTATATATTAATACGTGAAGCAAAAAAATTGTACCCCTTTTTAATCTATTTCCCGTCAACGGGTGAACTTGAAATTTAGCATAGTTAAAGTTTATATGGCGGGGAAGTGCAGAAAGCTGTTTATTTCATATAAAATGCATTAGAAGTACATTAAATTAATTAAAATAGTGCATACTACTCACACTACTACTCGAATTTTATACAACATATACACGCACGTAAATTAAGACATTTTGACAGCCGTCAATAACGAGTAGTATTATTGCCACAATAGACTTTAAAATAGATTCACAAGGAGGTTGCTCTGCTCGACTGTATGTATTTTAATTAACCGACTTCGAAAAAGGAGGAGGTTACTATGTTCGGTTGTATATATTCTTTTCATGTGTTTTAATCAATATCTCCGTCAATTGCGAACCGATTTTAATGATTCTTTTTACATTTAAATTGGTTATACTCAGAGGTGATCCCATATAAATTAAGAGGAAATATCAACCCCTAACGGGGTGAAATATCGTTTATATGATTTTTACCCAATTCGTGTCTACGTATCTTCCCCTACTTCGAAGCGAGTCAATAATTTTATTTGAATTGCCGATACTTGGAGACGATGTTCTTCAAATAAAAAAAAATGTTTCAACCATAAGGGGTGAAAATAAAGGGATGAATAAATGAACTTCCCATAAAAATAAAAAAATAAAATATATATAACTCACACTACTGCTCGAATTTTACACAACATATACAGATTCTACTATCTATTACTTTTCCAAAAGATGATACTGGGTATATCACTATTTCTCATAATGAAGAGACTACATTTAATACAATATCACCCACAAATACCACCCAGTCATGGTGTCGTGTAAAATTAATTGAAAATTGTGTCATGTCATTATGTCATGGGTTGCGATAAATTTCTTTATTTTGGTAAAGTTATATTTACTTAGAATTTGAGAGCCTTACCACCTTATGTAACCATCTGTTTTTTGTTTGAACTTTATAATTAATTTCGATTTTCATTTACATATAGATTTTTTTATGTTTATATAATTAAAAATCATGGCAAATGGCAAATAACTGAGTAGCCATGATGAAAACCTTTGATTATAGAAGTATGTCCTTTGACAAAAGTGTTAATAAAGTTCAAACATTAAAAAAATAATTATCTATGGTCGAATGTCGACCACTGGGCGCCCACTAGTCTTTATGAACATACATAGTTGTAAACTATAGTTACTTTCTTTTTTAGCGGATGCATAGAGAGGTACGTCATTTCCAGAAGTCAACATAGTTCAATTGTTATATTACACTGACAGTTTATCTATACTAATATTATAAAGAGGTAAAGTTTGTGACGTTGTAGACGGTAATCTCGGGAACTATTGGTCCGATTTGAAAATGTCTTTCAGTGTTATATAGCTCATTTATCGACAAAGGTTATATATCACCTAATACCATCTCATAAGGCTATATATCACCACGCTAGGACGAATAGGAGTGGAGCACTAATGAAGAATGTTTCATAAAGGACTTTTTTCCTCTTGAGAGTTTTCGCTGGGTGTTAGCGTTAGCCCAAAGTATCGCTATTACTACGCGGACGAAGTCGTGGGCAGGGCTAGTTCATTATATTCCCGGTGGTCCCCCATAATATGTCGAGCCAATAGAGTAGACAGTTCGAAAAAAATATCATTAGATTATTTATTTTTTTAACTAAGAATTATTCATATAAAGCTGTGAATATTGTTGGGGGGTTGTGCGTAGTTTTGAAGGATATCATATAAACCATACTAATATTTCAGAAATACAATGTCAAGAAATGGCTTACACTCTCGGAAAAAATTTACAAATACCAACTTTGAACATTGATAATTCTATCGTAGATGCATTGTGTGTCTGTCAGTGTTCGGCTAAGTTTACTATTATGAACGTCATAAAAGAGATTTACGAAACATCACGGAAGTATGCTAAATGTGATTCTCTTGATAATGAAGAAGACAATGAAGGTAAACAAATTACTAATAGCTATCGGCACCGATTTCACACGGGTATAGTAACGAAAAAAATGAGTACAAATTTTCTCTTTAGGATACAACCACGTAAGGAAATAACATGACAACTGAAAATCTGTTAATTTTTTTATATCTCCCTAATGTCTTCTGTCTCATTTACTCACTCAGTTTTTATACGGAGACTTTTTAACCCAATTTTTTACATTTGTAACATTTTCTTTCGATAACCCTTGTCTTGACAATTAAAAACGACAATAAAAAATAATTAGCGAAATAGGTGCAGCCGTTTTGAAGTGTTAACCCTATACATATATTCGGCAGTTTATTTATATTTATATAGATAATAGATCTAGTTCGATTTTGTTTTTGAATATTTCAGTCTCGTCATGTTATATTTTACAGAGATATTTACCGAATGTGAAACAGATGATTATGATATGATTTGGAAGAAAATAGAATTTTTGGCAAGTAACAAAAACGTGGGTACACCGCGATCAAAAGCTAGTGATAAGAAGAAAATGAAATCACCAAATTCGTCGATTGCCTCGCGTTCAGCCCTAGGGGCACTAGGATCGACAACGATGTTCCAAATGGTATTTATACTTTATATATATCAAATACCGAAGATAATACAATCTTCTTACTGAATATAGTTATACTTAACCTATTTTCATTCATAATTATGATTTAAATTTTATGCGATATGCAGTAAGATTTATTTGGCTCTGTTTGACAAATCTTGTAAGAATAGACTAAGACTAATTACTGTGAAGATAAATATTGCACCGTACTAATGAAATAAACATAAACAACAGTTGATGTACTTGGTTCGGCAGTACATATACTAAAAACAACAGTTGATTAAAGATAACAGGTCATTATTTTACAGGAATTGATTCAAGAGCTCCTTAGTGATTATTTTATGCAAGCAAAATTCAATAAAGGTTTTATATTAGACTCATTAACAAGCATTATTATGAAGAGTCCACCTTTAGTTCTTACCTCTGTGTTGAAATGTAAACGAAGTATTCGTAATATACATCTAGTGTTATGTCAGTCTGACTTTTATAAATGGGCACAGTCTTATGAAGAGACCCAAAGAGAAAATGATTTCCTTGAAGCGTACGTTTCTTATTTATATTATTTTAATTATATATGTGTCCTGTTTTAATTATTATATGTAATTATAATAATCATAGGAATATTTCTAAAGTATACGATGAAAGTGAAATAGAAAATATTATACAAACATTTGAAGAGATGACAGAAGAGGAATATGCAAGTGCATCCCCTGAATTAAAAACTTTATATGTGTGCTATGGTCTTGAAGAACGAAGAAGAAAATATCACGATATAATTGGGTGAGATAAAATAGTAATCATGAGATAAAGATATGTTTGCTTAACGGTAATGAATAAATTATTCTTATAGGCTTTCTAATAATTGTGCCAAGAAAGAGAAAAGTGGTAAAGGTAAGACTTCGAAGTTAACTATATATTGTCTAATTATTTTGTCTAGAGCATTCATCCATCAATACATATAGATGATTACTCTAGCTATAAACGTATTTCGACGCTTACGAAGATCCAGATTATACAATGTGTAAAAATAATAAATGTGAAAATTGTTTTAGTACATGTTGGTTCAACGTATATATATACTAAATATAATTCTCATTTTGATTACAGACCACAGTAAATCATTATTGACAGTGACGGCATCGGAATCTAAGAAAAAATTAAAGAAAGACGATACAAAAGGTAGCAAGCATTACAATTCATTTTTTTTCATTGTCACAAAATTAAGTTTACATAAAATATGATAGTCCACGTTACTTTGCATTTCCGCCTGGAATATGTTGGCAGCTATCACGACTTACTTCAACAAAAAACGTTTGATTTTATTTGTCCGAGTGTACCTGAAATACATCTGAAACTACTAATAGAGATTTCGAACGATTTTTATTGCAGTAAGACGTAATAGCTGCCAACCTATTCCAGGCGAAAATGCAGAATAACGTGGACTATAATATTTAGTTATGGATTCCGCAAAGTAACGCCTTTTTCAATCAAATATTACATGTCAGATTTGTAACTTTTTAGGAAAGCCTACTAGTGAATATTTAACGATGAATACGAAATACAACGAATACAATAAGAATACATACGAACATCTTATCAATATTGCTAATAATTGGATACTAGATGAGTGTGATGTAGGAAGTCCTCTGTATGGTTTTAACGGACAAGTTGTTGGGACAGCTCAAAAGAAAGTCAAAAAGAAATCGGATGTTCAGTTACAAGTAATAACTCTATTAATTTTATATAAAGAGAGTCCATGCAATCTCCCAGGTCTTCGATTGTTATTTTGTTAATAAAGCTGAATAATGTTTTAATTTAGTTATTTTGTCACTGAAATCGCGGTAACTCCGTTACAGTTAGTTACACAAATAATGGACTCTTTATTAATTTTATGAAAAGAGACTCCATGCAATCTCTCATGTCTTCGATTGTTATTTTGTTAATAAAGCTGAATAATATTTTAATTTACAGTTATTTTGACACTGAAATCGCGGTAACTCCGATACAGTTAGTTACAACACATATATGTTAATACTTATACCACATACTTCATAAGGAATGACTTTGAAGATTTCCGAATAATATTCTATCAGTTTAGAATATCTAAACGTAGAATTAAATTTATACAGCTTATAGTTTTCCATAAAATATTTTATGAAAATTTTATAATTTGTTCCACCCTTCTCTCACTTAAAAAAAGTTGACCAAATCATGTCATATCTCTGTCTACAGTAGTTTCAACTTCATACTGTGCATTATTCGTGACCTTATTTATAACTAATGTTTTTTTACAGGTATCGGAAGAGAACTTTTCAGAAAGAGGCTTCCCTTTAACTTTGATTATGTGCCCATGCTTACAATATAAAAAAGCTTTAGTAAATATGTTCGTAAATTCTCCATTAGTTCAAGAAGCATTGAAAGAAGAAGAGAAGTTTGATATTTTAAAGTATCCAATGAATAGGAAAGAATTTACAGTGTTGATTCCAAAGACATTCCCCAACATACATTACGAAGATTCGTTGAAATGGTGTTTTTTAGATGAATTACCGGTTATTTTATTATTTTTTATATACATTAGGTTTTTGTAGTCTTCGCTAGATCTTAATTAAAATGATGAGGTTCGGATATGATACGCGTAGATTATGACAAAATAGATAAGTCTGTCTATCATATAGATAAATAGTCATTCGAGTATTAAAATAGTAACTTTTGGTAATAGTTGAGACAATTTTTTATATGAAGTAGAATGCTTAATAGAATTTAGTGGGTTATGAAAAATGTTGAAAATAGTTCAAAGCTTCCGTTAAAACTAATAAAAAAAATACAACAAAACGTATATTGGCAAAATAAATATATTAAAAGAAATAATAGAATACCTATTCGTAACGTAAATGATAAATCAATAATATGTATTTGTACAGATCAAGAAATGTGAATGCAATCAGCTGACTGATCTCCATTTATTGGACGACTCTACGCAAGATAATGTTTTGAATATATTATCTAAATGGCATTGCACATGTGCGAAGAAGGTGCATATAATCGTTATTATAAAAATTTAAGTTCTATAAAGTATGTTGATAAATTAAATAATTTTATTTCTTTCAGGTAGCATCATCACAAACTTCAACAAGTGAAATACCTTCTGCATCTGTCGATAATGTGGCAAATAAAGACGATAAAGTACATACTTTCAATCCGCTGCCTCTTAGCAGCATTAAATCTATGCGAGGTAACAGAATAGTCAAAGTTTTAGCGACATCTGATAAAAACATAGATAGATTTGTTCAATTTTTGAATGGTAAGCAGGGTAATATGTGAAGCATCTATATGTAATATGTGGTACATAGAGTTGTGTCGTTTCGTTCGCTGTCTCTTATCATCAAGTATATGAAAATTAATTATAAAAACTGCTATCCATTTGGAAGTTAATCTACGTGTTCACGCTTCAAATCAATACGACGATACCCGGAGCGTGGCATCTACGCGAACGATCCAATCAAAGCAAAGCGCAAAATATCGTTACTTTAACAGTATCTTGTAAAAAAGGATTAAACGCATACATGAGACGATGCATGTTTTATCCAAGCCGACATATGTAGCCTTAAAGGCGCAAACACTACGGTCAAGTCTTAATACGACGCAAACACTTACAATCAAAAGTTTCATTTCATTTGGATGCAAAATTTTCGTATTTAATTTTAGGTAATTTTACACATCTGTCTAACCGTTTCACTGTGTACATGAATACTAAAAATGCATTGTTTTACACAGTAACTATTCTCTGTAAAATAATACATCACCTCTATTTTAGTTCTAACAATGTTAGCACTTTGTTAATATTACAGCAACTACTGGTCGTTTAGTGCTGCAGCCTGGTGACCTAGTTAGATGTAAATACTCGTTCGCTCCACAAGTAGAGGGTAATTTTAGCTTGAAACGTTTCATCGAAGTCAGTGGGTGGCCAGATTCGAGAGTCGATATCAATGTTAATGGAATATGCGATTTGCCTAGGTATACAATTTATTCTTGAAAATTGACTGAATTTATTTAATACTAGGTTAATATAGATTTGGAAAATAAAGTACTGCCCATGTTTTTCGTTGATAATATAACCTCCTATAAATGAAAGAATTTTTGAGTTGTGTACTTTTTAAGTTTATCCATTACAAACAAAAGGTTAAATCTGTTTTCTTTATAACAGTAGTTTAGACAATTATAAAATTACAATAAGATATTATTATTCTCAGATTAGATAGAAGACCGAAGAAAATGTTCAAAAATTTTGTTCGAAGAACTGCCGAAGAAAAGATTTATAAAATAAGTTATTTGGATGACTTAAAATTGTTTGAGTTCGGTCCTATATTTGTAGGAAATAATAGGTGATTATATAATCCGTTCATTTTATTAGCATTTATTTAAATGTTTACTATTTAGTTATTCTTATACTAATTAATATTGTTCTAGAGTTTATGAAGAAGAATACACAATCGATTTAAAAAATTCCTCATTAATAACGGCAGATGTTGAAATTGAATTTCAAGAGGAAACTACAGTTTTTCAAATAGATAAAGCTTTCATTCGGTTGGAGGTTCGTCATTAAGTAAAATTATTTTTGTTAGTTATTAATAGTATGATTATCACGTTGTATGTTTATGTATTTTAGCCTGGATGTCGAGATAACTTAACCATATCAGCTGCTCCAACAGAAGTAGGAGTACATAATAGTATACTATTACTATGTGTTAAAGACAATCCAGAAATAATAACCATAAATATCAGATGTACTGGAATTGTTCCTGTCGTAGAAATATTACCATTAACTAAAATGATTGGTAAGTTTTCTGGCAAAGAAAATGTAGTATGTTTATTGTAAATTTTTGGTTTATAACTTAAACACCTATCGATTATCTTTTTTAGAATATGGTAAGCTGTTACTCTATCGAAGAGAAGATGATAGATTTATTGTGAAAAACGATTCAATTTTACCTATTTTATGGAAAATACGAAATACCCAAGAATTTATTCAAGATTTTATCATAGCTCAAACTTCAGGCATAATTCCTAGAAATGATAATCAAGTTGTACCCGTAACTTATATTGCCTGTAAAGTTGGTGTTGTATCACACAAAACGTTAATTATTGATGTAAGTGTTTGTAAGTTAATTTTCGATTTAGAAAAAAACTATAGCCACGCTAGGGGTAAGTTATTACTGTGGTTGCATGGTTTAAGGGCTTTTTCTTAAGCCCGCCTGGCTAGTTGTCTCCTTCAAGTTGTCAATCTGTCGCTAATCAGCTACAGAAAGAAACCAAATGAATTATGCTACTTTTTCTTGTGGAGCCTATCACGCACAGCGTTATGACCATGTTTTCGTTGTGTAGAAAATTTTACTTTAGGAGAATGTAATTGAACAGAATATTGTAGGTATCCTAGACCTCCCATTAGGACAGCCGTGCAATCAACATTGTTTAATAGCTCAAGGTGTAGATAGTTAATACTACAGGTCTACCTTTGTTAGGTTATCATAGTAATAGACGACTGTAGGATTAACCTTTTATACCAGTCGTAAACATTGGTAAAATATTCTGCCAGTATTCAAATTATTTATTTCCTTATATACCAGATTTACGATGCATATGGTCGTGGAGAGCCAATGGTGGTCGACAATCTATACTTATCAGCTGAATGCTATGACGTGACAGTAGAGTGCGCTTACGAAAACCCAGCAGAAACGTTTCTCAATTACGGCAATGTAAAAGTTAATTCAACTGTAGTCAGAGATATGTATCTGCTAAATCGTGGCAGATATAATATTTACTATAAGTAAGTGCTTATAAAACAAATACATGTAATACTATTCCACCTCTGGACTGTTCAAAACATCTACATCCTCTATCATCTATAACATCCCGATCTCTTCATTCTTTAACATCTTCAATCATTTATACTTAGTAGATCTTATGTTGTACTGGTCAATAGACTGTTGGTAGCATAGGTTTACAAAAATACCGTAATTATTTAATAATTACAAAATATGAAAAACTTGAACAGTAACAAATTATGTTAGATTAGCTTCCTGCCCGCGACTTTTTTCGCTTACTAATAGTTACTTTGGGTTAACGAAAACACGCAGCGAAAATTCTCAAGAAAAAAAAAATGCGATTTTCAAACATTTTTCATTAGTGCTCCACTCCTATCGGTCTTGGCGTGATGATATATAGCTTATAACCTTTCTCGATAAATGAGCTACATAACACTGAAAGATTTTTTTAAATTAGACTAGTAGTTCCTGAAATTACCCCCTACAATGTCACAAACTCACAACGTCACTAACTTACAAACTTTACCTTTTTATAATATTAGTAGAGATTATAATTTTTAAAAATGACTTAATGTTTAAACGCCTGGTCTGCCACTTTGAGATCTGTGTCTTAAAAAATCAACCGAAGGGTTAAAAATGTCATATAACATAGTTGAATTAAACTATGAAGATAAAACCTTAATACAATTTCGATTGTAATAATAAATTATCATACTTTAGGTTTAAAAAGGTGAAGAATTTTCCGGAACCACCTTTATTGAAGTCGTTCGAATTAACACCTGAATGTGGTACTATACCTGCTACATCGAAACGAACTACTATTGTATTTGAATGTACACCAACTACGTCTATGAATCTCGTAAATGTACCAGCTTTTATTTGCTCATTGCTGGATGGCAGCAAGGACCAGGTCGTAGTTGCAAAGTTTCCCATTTGTGTTACAATTGCTTCGTTCTATAACACGTGAGTAATAAAATAGTGCTTTAAAAAAGGACAATGCTGTCTATTCGGTTTTTGTTCTTTTTCCTAACGATAGCTTTCTTTTAGTTTTACCTTATTTCCTTTGGGCGAATTAAATTTCCACATTATACCGGTTGGTAGCGGAGTAATGAGAGAAGTTATATTAAATAACACAAGTAAATGTCCGTTTACTTATGAAATCATTCTACCACCTGAATATCAACG
This sequence comes from Antheraea mylitta, assembly GCA_014332785.1. Classification (NCBI taxonomy): domain Eukaryota; kingdom Metazoa; phylum Arthropoda; class Insecta; order Lepidoptera; family Saturniidae; genus Antheraea; species Antheraea mylitta. Next base: position 13,263,648 of record JACEII010000008.1, on the reverse strand, counting down.
AGATACTGATGCTCCTGCTGTACCCATTAAAGGCAAAGATAATAAGTAAGTTGCAAATAATTATAAAATGTATACTAACATGTATAACAATTTCAAATTAATATCATCATTCGTTTTATATTGTTATGATTTTTTCTATGTTGAACTCATTATATTTAATAGTAATTTATAACAAAAAAACATTATAAGCTCCAGATAAGCACTTAAAGTTTTACTTAAAATTATAGTCTTTGATCTGAGGTTCAAATACCTTTCTATTGTATTTTCATTCAGTGTTGTATCATGATATTTGTATGTATCATTATTTTTATGTATAATGAATTTACTATGTTTGCAACAAATTATGGTTAAAGATTCTTTAAAGATCTTTCTGTAAAAAGCAATCGTGTTTCGTTAACAAATTAAATAGAAGGGTGGTTGATATTAATAAAAAAACGCCTGTATGAACTATTTTCATTAAAGTCAGATATATAAACATGATTTCAATTGAGCTATATAATTATAAAACACCTTTTTTTAACAGGATTAAAAATCCACCAATGAGATGCGGTAATTTTTTAATAATGAATGAAGATAATTTACTCGCCCCTGGAACTAGTCGAACTATACAAATACAGTTCTTCGCTACCGCAGCGAGGAAATTTGAAGAAACAATAAATTTTGTAATAAGTGATACATGCCCGGCTGAGGCACAGGGTGTCCCTCTCAAACTAGTCGGTACTGGCGCTATGCCAACTTTAGATATTTGGAATATAGAGACTACGTTTAGAGAACATTTAATTGTGAAAGATTTGTCTGAGTATAAGGTCCCTGAGGTACGAATTTACACTTGTATCATATTAAACCACTAGCAAACCATTAGAGATCGTCTTCGATAATATATATATAGAACATTATAACAATAAAAATAGTAATGTAGAAACACTAAGGTATAATACTATTAGTTAAAACAATTAAAATCAGATCAGTACTTCTGCAGACTCAAAATCAAAATATCCTTTATTCAGTTAAGGCCCTGAGAAGGCTTTTATGAAAGTCAATGCTACCACTAATTCGGAAAACAACCCAGTCATTGAGAAGAAGCTGCAAGAAACTCGATCTGGTTAATCTGTTCATGTTACATATTTTTACAAAACATAAATAGTTACAACGTTTTTAATGGATGCACAGAGAGGATAGTCATTTCCAGAAGTCACAATCGTTCACATAATGGTCCACCATATAATACCACCCGCTTGACATGGTTCATGAATTCACTATCCTTCAAATCGGTGACCAGTTTTGGGATTTTGTTATAAAAAACCTAACACTATTACCTAAAAATTGTTTTTGGACTTAGTGAGCCTGAAGCATGGAATGACAAACTTGTTGCAGTTTCTAGTATTTAAATTATGTTGATCGTTTACTTGATCCAGCATATCTAAGTTTTTGCGGACATACATTATATTATCAAAAATATATTGGGAGAGAATAGTTAAGATTAGTTCATATACCCTGACTCACAATCGTTACCTTTTTAAATCTTAAGTTTTGTTTTTAATAATATCTCCTTTATTTTAGTCGTCACCACACTGCGTCTTTGTAGAGAATTCAGTTACACTGCATTTCTTTTGTGTGACTGTAAATACGAACTTTACCGGAACAATAGATCTTTATAACAACGGGTTGGTTGCATGTGCGTTGACGATGAAACTACACTATCAGTCTAATAGCAACGACGAAATTTTCTATTTAGATAAATATGAAACTCATATAGAGCCGTTACTGCATAAATATTTGGGAATAATATTTTGTCCTAAAGAACTCAAGGTAATATATAAAAATAACATTAGTAATTGTTTCTTATAAGCGTGAATATCAATTATTGATATGCTCGTGAGCAATAATAGATCGTTTACAACAATTAAAGAATGTATGAATGTAGTACTAACTCTCACTATAATAAATTCAGAACAATCGCAATCGTAGACCTCTTGTAGAATACTTCCTGTTCCTGTAGTCATTTCTTCGCTTTGATTATCAGACTAGAATTATTATCGGTCGGACTGTGCTTTGGTTACCTATATATTCGCAAATGAGAGATTGAAATTTTGAGGTAGCTTTTCTAGAAATGTTTGTCTGTTACGATACTTGGCACTTTAAGTTTGCATATGTGTCTTATAAATTTACGTGCACTTTATTTTTTTATGAATGTATACAGACTTATTTGTAAATATTGTAAATATTTTGTAGTTTTCGAAAATAGCGCATTTTGTACACAGATCGTAACATTTTAATTATTTTACCAGGAATATAGAGGGGTGTTAGAAATTAAACTGAAATTACTAGACAACCAAGAGCAATCTTTCAAAATATGCTTGATTGGTGAAGGTGTAATCCCAAGAATACACATGGTATCGCCACCTACAAAGCAGCACAGGATCTCGTTATTGCAATTTCCAGTGACATGCTTGGGATCCGTCAGCAGCAAGTCTATTCGATTTAGAAACATAAGTACTATCAAGAGTATTGTTGTCATTAACATAATACAACAATCACAAGAATCAAGACCAGTATTTTGGTTAAGTACTGCTGTGGACACTGAACGAATGATAGTATCAGGCAACAACGGTTCGTGAACACAAATTACTTTTTGATTTAAAATGTTATTACTTGTGAATATTTCCTTTGATACTTTATTAATTTTTATATCATAGTTAGCAAACGAAGAGCTGGGTCACCTAATGTTAAGTGATCACCACCTTCCGTAGATACTAACAACACCAGGGCAGTCGCAAGTGTGTTGCCAGCCTTACTTCATTACTTCACGTCAGTTTTCTGTGAGAGGGATGTACTACCCCGACATATTTATAGACAACCACGGCATACCTCAACAATAAATTAAATTTTAATAAAACTACATATTTAACCAATTACCTATTACTCTAAAAACATATTTTAAAATTAATATGAAATCTAACAAACTATAATGATTTTAAATTTGCAGATTTTTTGAATTCCTCTATGAAAATAACAATGCAACCAGATGAAATAGCAACGATAAACGTTCATTATAATCCACTGAAAAAGGGAAGAATAAGTTGCGATGTTAAACTCTCCATAGATGATAACCCATACGAATACTTTACCGTAAAATCATTGATTTATATCTTTGATGATTTCTAACATAAGTTACTGTTTTGACTAAAATTCTTACAAATTTAAGGTTTTGTGCGAAGCCGAAGCTTTTCTGGAGGATGTTATGTTAATAGGACTTGAAATGCTTTCAATGGACGTTGATCTTGATGCTTATAAATTATCTACAGAGGGGTGAGTGTAGAAATTATAATAAATATGTTGAAACTGTGAAATGAAATGATAATTTTAGTGGTAGAGCCACGCTGAAGCTATTACTGTTTCAGCATGAATGGGTCGGCTCGCCCGGGGTAGTACCACCCTCTCGCAGAAAGCCAATGTGAAGTAACAGTACCTGCTTGGCTACGTTTCGTTCGATCAGTTAGAGCGCCGGAGGTCCACTCTCCTCACCTTCTTCCTCTCCTTTTCCCTTCCTTCCACCCACTCCAACCCTCCCCTCAACACAAGCTGGCAACGCACTTGCGACTCCTCTGGTGTTGCAAGTGTCTACGGACGATGGTGATCACTTAACGTCAGGTGAACCACCTGGTCGTTTCCCTCTTATGATATAATAAGTAATTCTTGTTTTTGTTTGATAGCACAATGTCAACTGTGTCGACACTCGATAGTAGAAAAAAAACTCGGAGTGCTCCAATAGAGAAGAAGAAATCAAAACAAATAGAAGCAAGAAAAAGTAAACGCTTATCCATCAAACAAAGTGACTCTGCTAGGTTGGATCAGTCGGTTCTTAAATATGTTTTGGATTTTAATGGTTGCGAGATATTTTCCATGCAAAGGAGATCAGTAATAATGGCTAATAATTCTGACAAACTATATAAATTTACTTGGGACGAAGCTGAGCACATTATTATAAAACCGTCGACGGGTTATATTTCACCAGGTGAAGACAAAGATTTAGAGGTTACATTTTTTTCAGGACAACCTGTTACACTGAAGAAGGTATCAGTAACTTAATTTGTTTTCTGTGGTGGTTGTAACTTTCTTTTGTTAATTTATTTAACCATTGCAGTTATGTGTTAATTGTTCACTGGTGGCAATCAGTGATGATACTTTAACAATGGATATAAAAGGTTCCGCTTGGGATAATAGACAGATTATTACGTTATTTGATCATAACAGGTACAAATATAATTTTACTCTAAAATATTGTTTTTTTTTTTATTATTATTGAAGCACGACAAAGTGACTGCACTATGCCTGATGTTAAGCATAGTACAATCCAAAAACATCGATAACCACCGAGAGACAGATTATCCATCGCCGGTCGTCGCTGTCATGCCGGCCATAATGACGAAAGTCACCCGGTACTGGATATGCACAGGCTGATCCCGAAACGCGACGCACAGAAGCGAGTCACTATGACGAGCTTTTTCGCCATATACATGGTGGTTGCGACCCAGTCGGGCTGTAAAACCCTACCACCCCGCTATCGCCATTGCCTCGTTCGTTGATCAGCAGGGTGCACCATGTGCAGGTGAGGTTGGCTTGGTTGTCTCAAGTCTTAAGATGTTACTCGACACCCCTTACACCCATAAATTACATATTCGATAATGGCAGTGATAATCTGGAAAATTTGTTGCCAAAAATAAAATTTAAAAAAAACCTGTCAAAATCGAGCTATTTTCATAAATTACAAAGGTAATTGTGATAAATATTTCGTTTTTTGTTTTTTTATTTTTTACTTTATTGTTGGCAATCAATCTTTCAGATTATTATTGCCATTGTCACGTAGTCAATAATATTACAAGCGTCGTGCGATCATTTCAATATTAAAGCATCGTGTGAATCAATATTCTAACAACATGGTGGATCTCTTGTTAGAACCTTCCAGGGAGTTTTTGTAGCATCTCAGAATTTCATGCTCCGTGGTATTATTTTCCATTCACTTCACTTATGCACAATAAACTAACTATATTACGTAAAACATCACCAAATTTACACAATACAGAGTCAAATAACACAGGATTATGAATAAAATATAACATCCACTACATGACAGACTAAAATCCCGCCAAAAACTCTTGTGATATATTACGTATACCTATGTGTTATGATGATAGCCATAAATAATAATTACATATTAAAATATATTATCTGTATGTCTCCAGAGACACTAGCCTGAATGAAAGGGTCGAGACTGCAATAGACGAACAAGTTTCTTCACCTGAAGCTTATTTTGGTTCATTAAACATTATTGTCGTCTATTCCGCTATTACTGAATATACAAAATACACTTGTACACTCAAGGATGATTACGATATGGAAGATACTTTTATATATAAGGTAATTTTACTCGTTATAAATGTGCTTTTAGTTTATTTCTATTTTTAGTATGCTATTTATCTAAGTTATAAATTAATACTCTCATATATTATGAATTTGTTGCCAAGACTAAAGTTTTATTTTATGTATTGTAGACAAGAAAATTTCAATTCAAAGTGGATAATGTAGGAAGTGTACCATTCAAAATCATATGGTCGTTTCAAATCGATGAGGTATATCCAAAAAGAATTGACAAAAACTTAGACAACAAGGTATTTAATTCGTCATATATATTATACGCGAATTAATTAATATTAATTTGTAAGTGCAGGTTTTAAAGATTTCAGTGCGTATTTTGTACAGTTTCCTTTTTTTTTATTACTGTCAACCCAGTTATGGTCAAACAATATAACTGGCATTTCTACGTATTAAATTAGGGTCCTCTACTACATATATGGGATTCTTCTTTTTATGAAAATATGTTCCAAGCTTTTATTAATTACTAATCTTGATGATTAATATACAAGTATACAAGGTTTTTTTACAGTTTTTGCAGCGGTATTAATTACGACTAGATATATTCCAGGTCACAGACTATATATATTCCCACAGATGATACCTTATACACCCTCACAGATCCCATAATATATATATGGAAAGATATAGTTTCTGATTCATCTGTATTCTATGGAATACTGTTATATAAAATATGTATTCTAGGATATAAAAATAATTTTTAAAACGCATGAGTCGTTTAATAAGCAAATTACTAACGAAAATACTATTAAAGGTATTAAACATATAAACATAGAAACTGAGCCCCGGTAATATTTCAAAATGACACTTGAAGAGTACGGACGTATTAAAGAAATACTAAAATCCTTAAAATATTTGATCTGTGATTTTATTCGTTCATGAGAAAAACGAATAGAAAATATTTCTCAGGATTTACCAAATATCATGTTGATATCTGTGCGAGTAGATTTACTATGATTAAACCACTAGGGCATTTGTAAGATAAAATTAAGTTAAGAGCCTAGCTCGGTTCTTTAAAAAGACAATTTTTTTATTAGGTATTAACAGGAAAGCTGAAGGCGTTAAAATTTTATCAATCATCATTGTTTTAGGTACCAATCGGTTAAAAAGAGCTTATAATTACATTAATAAAATTATTCTTTACCTTAAAATAAAGTGTTAGGTTATAGGCATCACAAAATAATAATAAAAACCAAAGAAATTTAAAAAAGAGACGGCTCGGTTTCGAACTGGGGTTAAACGGATTTTCAAAACGCTTGATTTCCGTCTGATCTACTATTGTTTTTACAGCAGCGGCGAAATTTACCTTTATATTCTAGCTATATTTTTTCATTCCCTGAAAACTCAGATAAAAAAGTTTTCTATGAATGAAATCTAGCTAGATCGATTTATCGTCCCCGAAACCACCTATAGGTATACTAAGTTTCACGACAATCGCTGTTGCCGTTTCCGACATCCTGAATATATAACAATATAAAGGTATACAAGAATTGCTCGTTTCAATGTTTTAGATATAGATAGATAGATTATACTTGAAACGGGTCTCGTAAGTAAAATACCTGTTGTCACAGCTGTTACCAATTGTTGGCAGTATTTCTTAGTTCATTACCCCTAATTGTGACGCTGTTGGTTAATGCGACAGTTTAATCACCTACTTTATGATTATGTATCCAGATTTAGGATAACTATTTTTAATCATCGAGATCGATCCCATCGAGGTAGCTTCCAAATAATAAAGCAGTATGGTTTACTAATACTATCAACCCATTTTAAAAAATTCAATCATTGAACAATAAAACAAAAATATCTATTCGTTTATTTTTGCATTAATTTATTTTACTATAAAAAAATATAATCAGTAAATGTTTTGTTTGGTTATTTTAAATAGGTCAATTTTTGATTTCGAATGTTGTTTGTGTTAAATATTTATAATACCTCTATTGTTTTGTACGTTTTTCAGTAACACTCGAACGACGTCGATAATTATATCGTCTAATATATATGTAAAATAGAACAGCATATTTCAAAAACGCTTTAAAAAATATTGCAGTTATTACTAAAATTTATTTTCGCCTATCGAAACGATAGAGATATCAATTGAAAGCAAAAGTAGCAAAGTACATCAGAATTGAATATTTACAACTTATACATATACCGGCATCAAATTCACATTGCTATAGTTCCATATTTAAATTATGTTTAGTATGTATTATTAAGATTGAATGTCTAAATGTGTTAACTATATAATCAAATACGTTATTATAAATTATAATATATATGTATATGTATATATATTTTAATCATTTTAAAATTAATGTCATACGAACGCAGTAGATGTGAGCTTTATATAAAGTTATTGATTAATATCAGGCTATCGAAGAACCAAGTTGTGGTAACAGTATAAATTGCAGTACAAATGGTGTAACCGAAGCAAGCCGACTGGATGCTACGTGCACCGATGAACAAGGTATTTTTTCGATATTTCTTCTTCACACAAAAATACACACCTTTACTTATCGTTTATTGTATTTTTTTTGTTAGCGCAAAGTAAATTGACGCTGTTCAGCGGTAGCGAAGGTAGACAAAGCGTCGATACTTGGTTTGAAGTTGATTTACCATTTCGTATAGAGCCCATCAAAGAATGCCTGAAACCAAAGGAGAGCAAGACCTTCGTAGTGACGTTTTCACCCCTTGAAGCTTTTGACTATACAGTTAGACTAAAAAGTTGTATTGGTAAATATAACCCATAAGTATTCAACTTTAAAATGTAACCCAAAGATAAATAAGAAATAGATAGATAAATAGATGTTTATATTTCGTACCTATTATTGGAGATTGTAAACATTATCGAAGAATAAACAGAGTGTGTAGTAAAAGCACACGACAGATGTGAAAATCTTGTATTACAGGTAAAGATTTTGTTTAAAAAATTACAAAAAAAAAAACAAAGTTACACTGTGTTCCCAGGCGATCACCCCTTGGAGTATAGACCGCGCCTGACCTTGCTTAGTATCAGTGATCGGACGAGCACTAGTTTTTTTCAACACTCTACCCGATACACAGTTTACCCCAACCACTTCTCCTCACACAAAAAATTTCAAAGCCCTTTTTATAAACAGTTTCAGATAAAAAAAAACTGCTTATTGCAAGCTTACTCTACTGTCGCTTTGTTATTATGCACTTAAAAAAAATATGCCAAAGAGTATATAACTATTGCTTAATCAGATTATATTTTCAGACAATTTAGATCCATATGATCAGAATGCGTCCTGTAAAATAAGCGCAAAGTCTCTGATTCCATATTGTCATCTCGATATAGAAGACAGTGATTATTTGACGTCGGGAAGAAGAAAAATAACTCGTGTAGCATTGCCCCCACATATGACCGTATTAGAGTTCAATGTTTTAGGACCGGGCTGTTATAAAAAGTGAGTTCCTCTAAGAATAAATAACTCAGTTTTTAAGAAACGATACAAAAAATGTTTTTTTGTTAAGAACCAATATTATCCAGTATGCTACACACTACATTTTTTTTTAGTTTGGCAGCTTTGCAATACTCATACCAGATTTATTACTGCCTTATGGTACTAAAATTAAAATCGTTCGTCCATCTTTGGCTTTTATGTTAGCTTATTTTTGCAAATTCATCAGAAGGTTCAAAATCGGAAGGTTTTGCTAAAAAAAATTATCATGTCTTTTTTTTAATTTATTGTTGGCAACTAATCTTTCAGATTATTACCATTATTGTGTAGTTAATAATAGTACAAGCGCCGTGTGATTATTTCAATATTCTAACATGATGGTGGCTCCCTTGTTAGAACCTTCCAAGGAGTTTTTGTGGCATCTCTGAATTTCATGCGTGGTATTATTTTCCATTCACTTCAATTATGCACAATAAACTAACTTTATTAGGTAAAACACCAACAAGTTTACAAAATATAAAGTCAAATAACACAAGATTATGAATAGAATATAAAAATTCACTACATGACAGACTAAAAGCCAGCCAAAAACTCTAATATGTCGTATAGATATTATTCTTGACGTATTCCATCAGAAGAGGATGATCATTGTAAAGAACATTGTGAAGTAGTAAATACCTTTCTAGGTCAACAGCGTTCTAATTTCGAAAAAAATTTTTTTTTTCATCAGATATCCAAACTATTCTGATAAAAACTTAGTAAGCGATAACTTAAATATTTTTTCGTCACCCATGACCACAAACTGTAATTCGATATTTTCATCTAAATAATCATTGCTCCTGAAATTTAGATTTTAAGTTTTAACCAAATTTAAATCTTATGTTACATGACGATACGTTTGTATACTATTACAATGATATATTGCATATTTACAGAACATTTAACGTTATAAATCCAACAAGTGAAGCGTATGAATTTATATTTGAGATGGTAATCTCTGAAAAGCCGGAACTGACGCCTGTGCATTGTGACAAGTTAAAAGGTTACGTTGAAGGAGGCACATCAAGTCAAGTTACATTTACATTCTCGCCTACGGCTCCTGGGGTTGTATTTTCTTAATTATTATTATACGAATAACTTTTAGGAAGTATCTAGAACTAGTTTACAAGCTGGTAAACTAATGTTTTAAATGTGAAAGTCTGTTTGTTTCTTACATTGTCACGCCGTATTTATTCACCCATTGACAGAGGTATACAAAAGAACGCAGGTTACCCTACATCCAAAAAATGTACTTTTTCCGCGGGATATATCAAGTATAATTTATTAACACGAGTGAAGCTTCAAGCAAAGGGTTGTTTTTATCAACGTTCCTGCATAGTATGAGAGTTTTTTTCTATGTATATGCTCAACCCATTGTTTATTGTAATCTATCGTAATACTTCCAAAACTGATAGTCAAAAAGAACCGCAGTTGAAAACTTACTTTCATATTTCTCATGGAGAAATATATTGACATAAATATATATGTATATAGATACACTAGCCTCTGCCCGCGACTTCGTTCGCGTTCTCAATAGGAAAAAAAAATCCCGATTTTGAAACATATTTCATCTGTGTTCCGCTCTTATTGGTCTTAGCGTGATGATATATAGCCTATAACCATTCTCGATGAATGAGCTATTATATAACACTGAAAGAGTTATTCAAATCGGACCAGTAGTCTCGAGATTACCTCCTACAACGTCACAACATCACAACGTTACAAACTTTACCTCTTTATAATATTAGTATAGATTTATTAACAGTAAAATTCAATTGCTTTATTATTTACCAGTTGGTAGTTAGTATCACAGTTAAACGCACGCTTGTAAAATTTGAAAGAGATATATTAATCTTTCGCTCAATTTTATTATTACAGTTTGAATTTAACTATAAACATATTGCAGGTTTACGAATCTCAATGGAAATTTATAATACCTATGCACAATCTAGTCATGAATTTACTCGTTGTCGGTCTTGTAAGAGAACCTGACGTCGTATTTGTACCAACGATACTAGTAATAAGGAATTCACTTGTTGGTTTTACCAAAACGGATGTAGTAATGTTAAAAAACAATGAAACGGAAAGTCTCAAGTTTGAATTCAAAGGCAATTCTCTATGCAATGAATCTGGTGAAACACCGGTTACCGTCGAACCAGAGAATGGAATGCTAAAAGCTCTCACAGAAACTCCAATAAAGTGAGCTATAAAAGAATTCATTATTTCGGCTTTAATTTTCATATAATAACAATTAGTTGTTTTTAGTATTTACTAGGACATTAGCTAATTAACTTCAGTTGTTACTATGTTATTCGTGTTTTGAATTCATAGAACTGATGATTCATCTCGAAATTATCACTTAGCATGGACGTAAGCAGATTATTAGCCCACGGAAAAGGTGTCTCTTTCTTCTGTTGTCTTAACCTAAGCTGTAGTACCATATAACGAAGTTTTAATGGTGTAGACATCGTTTTATATAAACGAAGAAAGCAATAATGCTTTCTATTGTTAGAAAAATAGATAAATTAATATATATGTTACGATTTTTAGAGTACACTACACTCCAATACAAGACGGACCGCTGTCGTTTAAAATATTCTGTAATATAATGCATTTAACAAAATATTTAACTTTGTGCGTAAATGCACTGAGTTATGAAATCAAGCCTAAAGTAACATATCATTTGATTGGAAATCAACATGTCTTGAACAGTGATGCTATCACGAATATACATCTAGATCAGGTAATATACACACGACTTTTAAATTACAAAAATCAGCTCGATGACATGTACTATTATAATGACGAATTATTTACAGACTGCGTCCACGTATGAAAGAAGAATCGTGTTTACAATAAAAAATGATGGCTCTGCTACATTCTTCTTTGATTGGCATTACGTAACCAGCGGCGTGAAGAAGTATCTGCAGATAAGCGTGGAACCTAAGAAGGGTCACGTAATACCGGCAAATGAAGTTGACTGCACACTCTACTTCACTCTAAAACAAGTACCGGTGCAAGCATTCCCGGTAACTTTATCGGTTAGTTCCTGCATCCTGATTCATTCGAATTTTTGAAATATTTTGTTCTTGAGAATGATTTAACTCCTTATGATGTTAACATTGTTTATTCTCAATTTATTGCTAAATATTATCTCTCAAAGAGATTCGTTTCTTCCATGCAAAAGCACAAAAATGATTAATAAATGATTAATAATAATTGATTAATATGATTGCTTTCTGTTAATTTTGTACGTCGTCTTCAGATTTCCGATGGCCCTGAATATAACATATACATTCATGCAGAAATAGAAAAACCGTTATACCATTTTTCATGTACCGAGTACGATTTTGGAAAATGTATAGTGAATGCGCCTGATGACACTTATAAGAAGAATTTGGCTTTCACAAACGATGATAAGACGCCTCTAAAGTAAGTTATTAATGAATTTATTATTGGCGAAGGTTTAGTTTTGGACTTTGCGCATAATTCCTGTTTGAGTAGTCTAAAACCTAAAATTTGATTTAGAAAAACAATTTGTCTAATTTCAGTCTTGACTTGAATTTTACAAGTCTGCCTGAGTTATATATCGATTATCACAAATCGCTGCATATTGAACCAAAAAATCGGTTTAAAATAGCAATTTATTTCCGACCGAGACAAGTAAAAGAATATGAATTTAAATTACAATTTTCGGTGAATTCACTTTGCGAAGAAATAGTAACCATAAAGGGAGAAGGTAAACTAATTTACATTCTCTAATAGTGTCTAAAATATAAAATAGTCCTAACGATTTATTTCTAATGTTCATGTTCTTCAGGAGTACCACTGTTATTTGATCTATACGAAGGTTGCCAAAAGAGTTTTGATTTAGGACCAGTAAAAGTTGGGGACAAGATAATCCGTACTATAGAAGTCATGAACCATAGCAAGGTGCTGATTGACGCAAGTTTCATATTTAGAGATATGTATCCTACTATAGAAGATACGAATGATTCTGACATAACCAGTGTCTGTCTAGACCCTAACACAACTAATCTTCAGGCAATTAATATCGGCTCTGCAAGGTATGTAGCAGGTTATCTTTACAAGCTTTTATTTAGCTTGCAATATTTGTTACTTTGTTTAGGTCAAATCTTGCAAACTGAATTAGAACCAGTTCCTCTAGACATACAAGACATTGTTCAGTTCTAATGACAATACACAAAAACTAATTTAAAAAATGGCGAGATTCAAAATGCCCGCCATTGAAAAACAAGCAGCGATTAAGCTTTTTAGTGCAATTGAACAAGTAGTCCGGTGATGCTGTCAATACCTTGGTAATTCAACAGTGTAGACAGATCGAAAAAAAGATTTGAACAACGCTGGTTTTTTAAATATATATTTAATTCATTTACAATATTATTTATATTACTAGATATTTATTAAGTTGACGATATTAAATGTAATTTACTTACAAACTACTTTACTGATAACAGATACATTCATTTTATAGATTTACAGATATAAACGTATTAGAAAATCAATTGGTTATTCTTCCAATTACGTCAATTTTATTCAATTATATCATTTTACAACTAATCTGTGAACTATTAAAGTTGGTCTGTTAAAATTATTTGCTTTGTTTTTGTATATTCGGTAGTATTTATCTCAATAGAGGCGGCATAGCGTTGACTTTTTATATTGTACAAAGTGTTATAATAGTGAAACTAGCAAATATGTCATGTCTTGTAAAAGAGATTGTAAGATTAATATATAAATGAATATTTCTATGTATATTTATTTAATTTAAATTGAGTGTAGCATAATGTTCCTTTAATTGTATCGGAATCTAAAATCATTTTTCAAACTTTGATTATATACACGACTATAATTAAAATCAAAGGTTTCAATCTATTTATTATAGTGTGTGTTATATTAAAAAAAACATCTATAAAACAAGTACGCTATTGCAGATAAAAGCTTAGAACAATATCTTAATACGTAAATGAGTGTATATTTATATTTTGATACTTTGGACAATAAGCTATGTTTAACTTTACGATCAGTGAAAATTTGCGAATGATCGTAGATTACGATTGTTTTTATTCATGTTACGTTATGATTATCCTCATTATTTTAATATCTCTAATTTCAGAGGACAAATGATGAAGAATTACAAAGATGACAAAATACGAGAACAAATTGCAATGGACATACAGAATGCTTTATCTTCATTAAAAGTAGTTCCTAATAAGTGCACTATAAAACCTCATAGGAAAGTTCCTTTAAAGATTCAATTTAAACCTGTCGGAATGATAAGTACTTTGAACGTACAGGTACCTAATTATATTTTTTACCAAGATTTCAACAGTATTTTTTCAAATTGCATACAAGTTTTTATATATGGGGTATTTTGTGGAACACTCTGTATCCCAAAAACCTTCATGGATTATAAACCCTACGTCGTAAGATTTGTCTTTAATGTGGCATACGAAGGGAGGCAGCTGGTGGGTATCCAGTCTATCTCCTGATTAGATAGGAGCCCAATCGTCACCTTCAGGCGCGCGGGGCGGACCGTTAGGTCGTTTATACAAGTAAGAGTAGCAAGTACGATCCCTTGCGGTCACAACAAAATGGTTTGTCGGTACACCGTGAGATTTGAGTCTGTGCGAGTATGACATAACTCACTCTCTCCCCTGGGAGGGTGAGTATCCATAATGGATTTACATGAATTATTTATATGAATTAACGTGGGAACATTAATAAAAAAAAGTGACAATATAATATTTAAGTATGATCTATGTTTTTATTGAAGTTATACTTATTTTGACGCGTTAGGGAAAAATAATGAGAGTAAATTTTTACAATGCGCGCGCACACCGTCACGAAAAACCCGATACCCTGAAGTTAGCTATAGTCAATATTTTGTTTCTTTGTAAATAAAACTTTAAATGTATTAATTGTCTTTTTTTCTATTATTAATGTTGTTTTTTCTACAAACGTAGAATAATGCGAAAGATAAAATTTTTGAAAATATTTTTATCTTGTTACGGCACTGAAGTATAACTTCTAACGCGTATACATAAGTACACACACTTTTTTTCTTCTATTCTGCAGTCTCATGGTCCACACCTTTTTTGCTTTCGTTTAATTTGTTGTATACATCAAAAATTGTATCTTTGGGCAACTATTGGATGTTTTTCTTTTTTTATATATTTATTATGCTATTTAACTATCAACTATTTTAAGACGGATTTTTTAATGATGTTATTTATTATCTTTATAGCGGTTGTATTTTGAACCTTTATGACCATCTTTAGATTATAATCTACCACGTCGGAGAGTCCAAGGCCCGATGTATGAACCTACTAACCGCGTTGTTAGTCACGTCGGTCACTAAAAAATCTTTTTACGGATATGTCCATGGTTTTTCGAATAATACAAATATATATATATGGTTTTACAAATAATATCAATATGTGCTAAAAAAATATTGAGGAAAGTATTTTTTGCAGTTGAATATGAAAGTATTTGATTTCGAAAGGCCTCTTGTGCGTCTTAGTGGAAGTGCGACAGGAATGAAGTTCTACTTCAGTCAAAATTCCTTACAGTTTGGACGTGTTCGTAAACGTGGATGCAAAATACTTAAGGTTATGTTATTGAACAAAGGAGATTTTGGTGCAAGGTATAATAAAATAAATAATGTAGTGGCGTGTATTATTTGTTAATACCTTGTATATGAATGAATAAATGTTGTGTTACAGATTCTGGTGGCAACCACTAAAATCAGATGAATTCGTGATATCACCGCAACAAGGAAACATTGCTGCCCGTACAAATGTATCGTTTACGATTACTTTTAGACCGAGGAATCATAATCCTTTTATTAAAGTTTGGGTAAGAATTAAGTTATTGGCAAAATTCTTATTTGGTTTTATAGATAGTTTTATTTGATATAATTTATATATATTTTATTTATTCAAGGCAAGTTGTAATATTGAAAACTATATGCCACTAGAACTGGCATTGTATGGTACGTGCGTAGATATAGGAAATGTTCAAAATAAAACTATGTATTTGGAATGCCCTGTTCGCGAAATACAGACCGAATATATAACCGTTACGAATCCGTAAGTGGTATCATCATTTCAATGTAGATGTTTATTACGTATCAGCATCGATTTTTCTAAACATAGGTGGTAGAATCATGTTGAAGCTATTATTGGTTTCAGCATTAATGGGTCCGCTCACCCGGGGTAGTACCACCCTCTCACAGAAAATTGACGTAAAGTAACAGTGTTTGCATTGTTGTGTTTCGCTCGGTCAGTGAGAGTGCCGGAATCTCATCTCCCCTTCTCTCTGCTCCTTTCTACCCCAAACACAGACTGGCAACGCACTTCCGACTGTCCTGGTGTTGCTAGTGTCTATGGACGGCGGTGATTACTTAACATCAGGTGGCCCACCTGTTCGTTTGCCTCTTAAGATATAACATATATATATATATATAGGATATAAAATAAGTTGTAATAATAATAATGATGTTTATTAAAAAATGACACGAGGAAGTGTTTATGTTATTATTGTTTATACATCGTAGAATATTCTACTTTTCATTAAACTAAATTATTAATCAGATCAGGCAATAGAATATACATTATTTTGTATATATACTGATTTCTGCTTGATAAAGCACCATGCTTTCTTATAATAGGCGAGGTTCATGTACACAAGTAAGAAGGAACTTTGTCTTTTACTTTTGAAATTTACTCCTTAAAATTTGTCTTTAGTTCCGACGACATGTGGCTAGTTTTATCTGAAGTTTCTGGTGGACCGTTTGATACATTAAAAGAATTCAATGTAGAACCTAATTCAACATTGAATATACCGGTCATTTTTAAGCCAAAAACCATTGGAAAGCACGAGGTAATTTTGTACTATTTCCGGATGTATTGCTTAGTAGATTTGAATTAATATTCTATGTTCATAGCGGTAACGATATAAACACCATCTCATGTGTCTTGAAAACCACATTTTTCGAACTGGAACATAACTTCGCGAGTACTTTGCGTAAGCAGCACTAGGTATAGCGATAATGCCTCCACACTCTAGAAAAGGTGTAATTTTGAAAAAAAAAAACGATATCACAGATAGTTGCTGCTAGCTCATAAGTAAGTAATTTTAATCAACCGAAGCTTCTGGTGCATTTAGTATTTTTACGTTTAACAGAGCCAAGTACTATTTTCTCCGTTGGGAGAAAGTGCCCTATTCGTGAATCTGATAGGAGCTGCTACGCATCCTAACCCCAGTGGGACTATATCATTCACCATACCAGCCAAGGAAGCACATGTAGAAGAACTTTTGGTCTATAATATAACCGAGGTTGGTTCAAGCGTTTGTAATTATGAAATGTGTGCTACATTAGTGAACATATCGAAAGAGCATGTCCTATACTTATCTATAACGGAAAATTTTGATTTATACTAAGTTAACGAATAAAGTTACGTGGTGTATATATAGATTATTTATTTTATTGATAGGTCCCGGAAACTTATGTAGTATCTACGGAACTGGTTAAAATAGTCCCAGATAAATTTGAGGGATATTACGAAATAAAATTCCCGGATACAATCAAAGTGTGGGGTGAAGCCGCTGCTACATGCCGTTGGACGTATGTTTGTTACGAGGAATGTGAAATGCACTTAAAAGTTAGTTTAATATGTCTTTGATAATGATTCTGTATTATATTTAGTACAAAAAATATCATGATGGAAACATCATGATAGAATATTATTTTTTTATAAATTCATCTGCATAGAACTATAAAGTACATATATGATATTTGTACCTAGAAACCCATAATGGATTGTAATTTAGAATTATTCTTTTGTAGTAATTTCTGAGAACAAAACCCAACAAGTATATATTTTCAATCAAATATAGTTATATGTACTTTTAATGCATTAAATTATTTTACCAAATAAACTCGACTCATAATTACATATTTCGCAAAACCAGGGCGATAGCAGAAATGACCACATAACAGCTTAAAAATGCTAAATATTGTTCATGTAAGTAAGTTTATATATTGAAATTCGGATTTCAGTTTACATCACCTGAATTTGCCTTTTTACATGCTTTATATTAGCTTCACCTGTATGTTTGTTTGTTATCGACTCCTTTGGACGCGATTTTGACCCACTTTAAACGGTCAGATTCCATTCAAACTTTGTAAATTTATCGAGGGCCAATGGCGATACAAGATTCATAAGATTATTCCATTATTCGCGTCGCCTTTTACCGCTGTTACAGTTTATAAAATTCTTTGTTTGTTACATTACATTAACTATTCGACCGTTATAATTTGTTTTTCTAGCCTTTAAAACTGTAGTGTGACCATGAGTTATTTAAGTCTAAATGGTAGTGAACTGATTTTGGAGTAGCCTCCTTCCCCGAACACTGTAGATGTAGAATGTGGTTTTTGCTAAAATTTAAGCAAGGGACTAAGATATGGGGCTCTTTAAGAGTGTATGAACGAATTTCTAATTCAGGTGGAATGTACGCTTTTTTGCCACCAAACTGAGGTTTGTAGGCTTATGTTTTTGTTTGTTATCATTCCTAGGACGCTCCTCTGAAACGTACAGCAAATAAAATATCATATAGTCTAAATCCTAAGTGTTCTCTTGATTCGTTTTTATTTTAAACAACTATTCAAAGTCAGATTTTTTTTTTTCGAAATGACTACGCTGTTGACCCAGCAAGGTCTTAACAGCTTCACCGGACTACTAAGGCGAGCGCTTAAGGCACTCAGCCGATTTTATTTTGGCAACCAGCTCAAGGATGCACGGCACACCTCGGCTTGGCTGTTGCCTGTTGCATGTAAAATCGCGACCTATCTTAGTTAACCTAGCTAACTATTCATATATGTATGAGTTGTTGAAACGTATATGTGTACCAAGCATACACGCCTGCATCAACTCCTCCATATATTTATTATCGGAAAATTGGCAGTTTTTAAGTTCGATAAGGGAAAAAAAAGTAAACCTTCCACTTTCATGTGTAAGCGTTTAGGCGCGCACGTGTGTGGGGGTCATCGTGTAGTGATGTAGCGGTGATGTAAATTTGTGTGTCACCGTATCGCGCAAGCAACGCACTCAAGGGCTCCCTACCGAGGGATCGAACCTAGACTTGAGCCGCTACCGTGGGAGGCCTAATCGGGTGTCCGGGGGCGAAATTAACCCCCAGACCACGGCGGCGTGATCTGTGGTTACGAGGGCGTGGGCGTGAACACGCTCTGTTTCAGGGACAGGCTGGTACTGATCGTTCGCTGACGTGATTGAATCAGGAGGGTCGGTAAAAATGTGTCGCGGACGCCTTTTATAATGCGCAACGTTAGGTACGGGTTCATAGTTTGCGGCGAATACCACTAACGGACTGGGATGATTCGCGGCTTTTTCAAAATAACTAATCGTAAGTGATTTTACGTACGCCCAGATAGAAGGGATCTCTAGGTCTCTATGGAGATCGACTCTCCGGATGTACCACGGGGCACCGGTCACTTTACGTAAAACACGATTTTGGAGAACCTGCAGCTTATCAAAGTTATCTTTGGACATATGCGCAAAAACGGGGTAGCTATATGTCATCACAGGACGGATACACGTCTTATACAAAGTGAGCTTGTATCTGAGGGACATCTTACTCTTATGACAAAGCAACGGATGGAGGCGACCCAAGACCATAGTGGCTATGTTTCGCACTCAGTCAGATTTAATTTTCTAGGTAATGTTTGTGAACGTAGAGAGTCGCGAATATCAATATTACGATATAACGGCAACAGTTACACCCAGTAACATAGTGGACACGTTGATTTTCATATCGCGTGCTCGAGAGTCAATACAAAAGGAACTCGTGGTTACAAATCCGCTGTCGGAGGAAGCTGAATTTCAGATACGATGTGTCACGTTGCAATGTCCTGAAATATTAAAAATTGGAAGGAATTCAGAGGTAGGTCAAATCAATAATTATTACGGATTGCAGGAACGAAGTTGAAATTACAGCAAAAAAGGTTTTTTTTTTATGGGTTCACGCTTTTTGAAGTTAAACCTGGTGTTGTATAATAGAGCGTAAATCATAACTACTATAGTAGTTATTATACTAGTTATAAGAGCAGTTCACAGTCTCTGTTTTTTGAGGAATATGTTAAGATCGAAAGGTCCTTATATATATATAGCTATGGAGCCAACACCACAGTTAATTCGCACGGTATGATACCTCAGTAATGCTTGGTCGTCTTCAAGCGGCCAACCCGCTCTCGATATATCGTAAATATATTTGCCAATTTTTACAGGCCACATTACCTATCACGTACTCTCCTCTAGTCGTGGGTGAAACAGAGGATATCTTAGAAATCAATAACGGCTTGATTGGCTCATATGTCTACAAGATAGTGACAAAGTGTCTTCCCGCAAAAGAGAAATTCTTGGAGGTTACCACAAATTTTGGTACTAGCATTCCTCTACGTTTAAGGGTGCAGAATAAAACTGATATCAAGACTGAATTTTTAAGTCGGGTAATAATAACCAGCTTCTATTTAATTAGTTCAGAGCGATCAAAAAGTTTGACGAAGACTGTACTTTGTCGTTCTCAGCACAGTATTCACGATTAAAAATTAATACCATTTAGCTCGATTTTTTAATTGAAGGGCTTTTTTTTGCAGCTAGATATTTGAGTATTTCGATAATTATTCGTTTTGAAAATACCAGCGTTAAATACAAGGATGAATTTTGCATTTGCGTGAACGCATATAGAAACACGACGCAACTTGAACAACGTTAAAGAAATTTATAAAAAACGTATTTAAATGTATCTCCAACAATATATAGACAGGACAGGACAAGATTAGGAATATAGAAAGGATATCAAATGTTTTGGATCGCGAACCCACATGTCTAGCGTCCCTGTGCCTAATAGAACCGTTTAATATTTTCAGCGCGCTTGTTTAGTCTTGCCTCTACATTTATATAAGCTATTTTATTATCACACAAATAATAGTTGGTAAAGACTCGTATGCAATGCACGCTGCCTTAATCGGCCTCTGCCTGCCATGGTTCTATTTCTCGTCTGTAGCATTGAAATTTAGTGTTTCTTTGGTTATAGTCTAGTGTTTGGTTGCAGTAGAAAATGATGACGTATATGTAAGCAGCTAAAGGGTTGAAGTCTATCTCCAATTTTTTTTTATTGTAGCACGGCAAAGTGACTGCACTATGCTTGGTGGTAAGCACAGTACAATACAAAAATAATAGCGACCACCGATTGACATACTGTCCATCGCCGGTCGCCACTATCATGCCGGCCTGTAATAAGCTGGATATGCACAGGCTGATCCTGAAACGCGACCCGTAGAACCGAATCACTATTACGGGCTTTTTCGCCATATACATGGTGGTTGCGACCCAGTCGGGCTGTAAAACCCTACCCCGCTTTCACCATTGCCTCGTTCGTTATTCAGCAGGGTGCACCACGTGCAGGTGAGGTTGGCTTGGGTGTCTCAAGTCTTATGATGTTATTCAACACCCCTTATACTCTACCCGAGATAACTTTTCAGATTCTTTGTCATTATTAGTAGTTTTATACTGTTTTTATCATATAAAGACAAAGCTTTTTATAGAATCGGAATAACATTGGTACAATATCTGACTATACTAATAACACCAATTACATAAACATCTTCCCATGAATTTATTTGTATCTAATGTTCACTGTCATTAGGTATCTCACCCTTGTATTCAAGCAGATAAAGAATTCGTGTTGGGTCCTTTCGAGAAAGGAAAGTTTTTAGTTTGGTTTGAGCCAACTGAACTTGGAGTTCAAAATTGTAAAGTATCATTTAATTCCCCGGTGGCTGGTGAATTTATGTAAGTAAATATTACATCACACTATCTGTTTTATTTGTACTGTAAGTGTATTAAATTTGGTAGATTGTATTTTTTTTAATTTAGTAATTACTATTTAATGCACTATTAACTATTTTAAGACTGAGGTATTTATTATTCAAACAAGCTGTATCAGTTGCAGAGGCGTTTTTTTTTTAATCTATGAGTATACAAGTGCATGTGCGAATTCTCAATGATGTTAAAATTCCAAAGCACTCTGAGATTTATGATTTGCAACAAATATTTATATTTATAACTAATTTAACCGGAAAGCAATATTTGTCTTATCGTATTTGGGAGATTAAAGATTGTTTTTATATAATAAATTTAAAAGATCTATATCTCAATAACAAACCTACGCATATTGGCTCCATCTATCATTAAAACTATCGAGGTGATTCCATAATTACACAAAATTATATAAGATTTATTATATATTTTATAGATTCAGTATTCAAGGAATAGCAGCCGAACCTAAGCCTCAAGGACCTTTTCAAATAAAGATCGGTGGATTCACAACGATAACATTTAAAAATGTTTTCGAAGATACTAGAATATTTAAAATATATGTAGATCGTGAAGAATTTTATGTAAAGGCTTTATACGAGTCTATCAAATCTAAGAAGGTAAACAATTATCTATATCTACACTTCTATACTAATATTATGAAGAGGTAAAGTTTGTGAATTTGTGATGTTGTAGGGGGTAATCTCAATATTATGAAGAGGTAAAGTTTGTGAATTTGTGATGTTGTAGGGGGTAATCTCAGGAACTACTGGTCCGATTTGAAAAAATATATAGCTCATTTGTAGAGGAAGGTTTATAGGCTATATATCACCACGCTAAGGCCAATAGGAACAGAGCACCGATGAAAAATGTTTCAAAATCGGGATGTTTTCCCTCATGTGACCTCTCTCTGCGTGTTAGCGTTAGGCCAAAGTAACTTACTACGCGGAGGAAGTCGCGGGCAGGGGCTAGTATAAAATAATAATAAAAAGAATTGATTCAAAATACTAAAATTTTGTTTTTTAGGATTTGAAAATATCAGTATTTTTAAATGAAAAGCAACCAAATATTTCGGAAATGCCAACAGGAAGTTTAATTATTGAAACATACGACCCTGCTGAACCTAAAATACAATGGACTTACTTCTTACAAGGCGTACTTTAATTATTTTTTTTAATATTTACTATTAATGTAATTAATGCTGTCTTTCATTATTATATTCAATAAAATTCATATTCCACTTTAATAAACATTTTATTTTTGTCCTACCAATCGCTTACACTAAAATCTTGTACAATATCATCTTTGTTTACAATATCATCTGTTTCTTCTATTGCTACCTTTTTATTCAATTTCTTTTTCTTAATCTGTTTCTTTTTAACTTTCTTCTCTTTTATAGTAGGTTTGTCTTCATCATCTTTCAGGTTGAAGTGATCTGGCTCATCTTCACTATCTGACGGGAACAACACAAGTGGTCCTTTGTTTAGTTCTTTTGAAACAGCATCCTCTGATATCTTTGGTCTCTTTATCATAGGTAACGCTTCAGCTAATTCGTCATTCTTTGTCACTTTCTTGCGTTTTTGTATTCTATTCACCTTATTCCAATTCTCATAGAATGTGAGTAAAGGTGTACCCTTAGTTTTGATTCGTGTTTCCCAAGCTTTAATCATTTTGTCGTCATTCAAAGAGAAACTGATCTTTGCTCTTTCCCGCTCAATAAACTTAGCGTTCTCTTCGATTTTTTCAAGTAGTTGACGTAATTTCTTTGTGTAATTCGATACTGAGCAAGTTTTTAGGAATTGTTTCAACTGAAAAGATATTTTAAATTACTAAACTCAGGTTTTTTTTTAATATAAGAAACTAATCACCAATGTTAGATTTGAAAATTGTTATGTTCATTTTTCTAGTGTTGCCATATGTGTATTATATGTTGTCATTAGTGAAATTGTAAAGTTTAAAATATTGAATTTAAGTTTTTGTTAATTTATATTAAATATTTTCATTACATAGCATAGTAAATTAATAAGCAAATTACTCCAAAAAAATCTAAAAACAAAATATTTTGAAAACTTTACAATAAGAAAACATTTTGAATAGTGGCAATACTACTATAAAAATCTATTTAAAACTAACAGCATACAATTTTATTCATTTTATTCTATAGAATTTCAAACTTGTGGTTGATTCATTAATATCGATAATTTATAAAGATATGAGTTACCTGCATTACAGTAAACAAAGTAAGGTCTGGGAAGGCGATAGAGTGTGATTCATTTGCAGTATACTCCAAAATAAGAGCGTACAGCTTCTCAATTACAGCATCTTTGAACCCATTCTCCATTATTTGAGATTTCCCTAATCTCAGGATGCATGAAAAATCTATGGGTTTCATGGAAACCTTTTTGTGCTTTTTGTTGAAGTCATATGAGAAAACCTAAAAATGGGAAATAATTGTTTAATAGTCACGACACTTGTGCACAAACACCTCTGCTGTTTCTTTTTCTGCAGTAACATGGTATTCTGATCTGAAGGCTACACAAAACATGCTGACACATGAGGTGATCCAAGTCATAGCTCCGGAGTATCAACATATAAAAAATTATAACATAAAAAAGTTGTGGTGATTCGAGTGATTTGATAGATTAAATGTCATTTTAACGTTAGCCGGTTTGAACCCTGTACCAACGAATTTTACGTAAATTTAAATTGGTAACATTACCAGCTCTGATGATGAAGGAAAACATTGTAAAAAACTAGAACATAAAAAATGTTTTAGAAGTACCACCATAAGTGGAAAAATATAGAACTGTAAATTTCAAGCAGTTTAAAATCATAGTGGGCTGTTTTTTTTTCTCAAATGGACCATGCTATTGACCTAGCAAGGTCTTAACAGCTTCACTGGACTACGATTGGCTAGTGTGGAGATTATACCCATACTTTAATTGTGAAGAAACTTGTGGCCATGCAGTTGTTAGGCTAGATATGTCACTTAAATAAAAGTTCCAATGACCAAATGTCATCCTTGTCAAGTGAATTGAATCGGTTTTTTAAAGAATTAAAAAAATGTTGTACATTTTACCATACTACTACAACAATAACTAATTTTAACTATTTATTTTTGAATTATTGCTTCTAAATGTAAACAAATATTTTCAACACACTAACAAACAAAAATATATAGAAAAGAAAATCTAAAAACACAATATTTGAAAGTCAGTAGGTAATGAACTTGCTGATACTTATATTTACAAGAATTGCTCCTTTAAAGGTATTTCATTATATAAAAGATATGTTCCTGACAGTTGTGTAAATTGGTTGCTAACAGACGAACTTCTGTTATATTATTAAATTTACATTGAATAAACTCACCTGTATTAAATATGGAAGAATTGGTATAAATGTATTAGACTCCTTTGAAAGGTTTATCAAAATCTCAACACAATGAAACCTCAGCGGATAATATTGATGTGTTGGAACAAGTTGTATCGTATTTGTAATAACCATCACTAAAGGATATATAAGGGGTTGTAACTGAGATTTATTTGTCGTCATTGATAGCAAATCTGCCCATAAATGGAGTGAATTCACGAATTGCCAATTATAAACAGCTTGCCTGTTTTCTACTTTCTGTACAACAATTGCATTCCTTAAGTGTATTGCGAGCTGTCTTATATACAGGAATACATGCTGGTATGACACATTTGAGTCTAAACAGTACATTTCAACAAGAGACCTTCTCATAAAATTTATTCCAGGCCATGTGGAAGGACTGACGAATTTGCAATTTTTAACATATGTCATGTACATAGCTTTAAGCACAATGTCTAATAAAGCCTTTTGTTGATTTCTTGTTATCCGCAAGATACAAAGGAATGCTAATACTCGAACTGTCTCTTCACCTGTACTCCAAAGAGTGATCAATTTTTTTAGAGAGAGTTTAGCTATCCTTGTAAAACAGGCTATGTAAACAGACATTTGATGTAAATGTTTCAGAAGTACAGTTAGAATATTTTCTGATGTCACACTGCTAAGTAATTTCAACAAATCATTTAAATAGGAAACCATAGGTCCCTTGATTTTTACAAAATGTTTGCATTTTTGGGGATCCTTGCCCGACTGTTCCATTCCTAGATACTTCTTGATAGCTTCAGGAAGATACAATACACACATCTGGATGACAGCATTGAAGACTGAGGAGCCTGAAACATGAGATATACAGCATAATTAAAAATCTACAAAATCAAACTGTATCATTATATTTAAATACCTATAAAATAATACTGTATCTTTTCATTAAAAATGAATATAAAATATACATGTTGTCAACTCCTCTTTACAACTACATTGAATTAGAAGATTTAATATGAAATATGTCATTCTAATATTTTCAGATGATTTATGGCTTCCTTCGCATGTTAAATTATGAATGGTCAGGTTCTACTTAGAGTCAATGGCCCTTCATTAAATCCGAAGATGTACCATTTTGCATAAACCAGATGCCTAGCTACTTGCCACTTCATAGGTTAATGTGTAATTTAAAAAAAAATAATAAATTATATCTCAGTACCAAGAGATTTGCATTCAAATTTAACTAACCATAGACTTTTGGGAAAAATAGACTCTAGTTAGTAGTCCGGCGAAGCTGTTAAGACCTTGCTAGGTCAATAGTGTAGTCAGTTCGAAAAAAAAAAGAAGACTCCAGTTCACTGTCATTTTCAAGCCAGTATAGTTTCAGAGACACTTGTAAGTATAAGTACACTTACCCTCTACTTTATATTCACCCTGTGAAGTACCATCTTCACTGGTGGCCCTTAACATGGCTGCATTGAAAGCTTTTATTGCAGTTGTTAATACCGATAATTTCATTTTACCCTCTCTTTGTAATTCTTCTTGCCATTTTGATACCATTTTGAGGGTAACTTTTCCTTGTACAGTCTTTGCATCTTCGTCCTAGATTTTTTTTTTAAAAGAAAACACTTTATTTTATCAAAAATGGTAAAAGATGAAACATCAGGTTATTTACAATATTGTTAATATTAGTATTAGTACTCATAGGTAAAACTCAACAATTGTGATTGATCGTAACCAAAAAATATCAGGTGTAACACCTACCATAGTGAGATCCTTTCGCTTGTCACATTCAGGGAACCTTTAGTCCATGTCATGTAATAATGTGGGATTAAGGTTGGTAAAAAAATCTTTTAATTTTTCTTTTTTTATTTACTATGAAAATATTGTCAAAGATGATAAGAAAGAATTTTGTTAAAGTCTGTTGAGCTCTAGCTCTACTAGGAGGTGGTTAATCAATACTTTAAATTTTGTAATGAATAGCATAGAGCTTTCTTCGAAATTAGGAATTTTAATGTGCTACAATAAATTATTATCTAATGAAATTCAAAACATCAACTTGTATGGAACCAAATAATCTAAAAAAAGGAACTGATATTTTCTAGCTTAGTCAACTCGTTTAAAAGTTATTAGAGGTTAAAGTTCAACCTTAAATGGTAAATGGTAACTTTAACAACTTTGTATGATGTGAGACCACACCACAATGTGGGATCTCAATGGTATGTATTCAACTGGTTTACAACATTAATCATGTAGTTTGTCACTTTAAAGGCCAGTTAAGTTAAGTAATTAAGTTGATACAACATGGACAACCGCTAATAGTTTCCTAATGTATCATCAATCACTTGCTTACATGTGTCATCAATCAATCACATGCTTCAATCACAAAAAATCAATCCAATGCTTACTAAAAGGCATCAAGTCTATTATCTCAGCTTCAGGTAATTGAAATTAAAACTTACGGTGTTATTACAAAAAAAGTTAAATATGTATTAAATGCTTTAAAAGGTTACATTTTAAATGCACCCTACTCACTAAATGTTCGCCATCTTGTTCTCCAGTCTCACTTTGGTTAGGCTAGATTTGCAAAAAAAGGATAAAGAGAACTTGCCTCGGGTGAGTGTGGTGCATTTAGTACAAAACCTTTTTAAAGCAATTATTTAATATGTATTTAACTTTTTTGTAATAGCACTATTACTGTTTTAGATTAAACTTAATTGCATATTATTCTTTTTCAGTCTTAGTATGTACATGTTATATGAAATAAAAACCATATGAGTGTTTTTTACTAGTCTTCATACCTTAGCTCACCTACTGTTCACTATTACTTTTTTTTCATTTAGAAAAGAAGTACTGCTACTGAGTGAGAGGTCAAATCTACACTAAACAGTAGCAAAGCTGCGACCAAAAACTAGTAAAAATAAATAAATGATGAAAATGAATATTCACTGACCTCAAAGTCACTCTCGTCACTGT
The DNA here is from genome assembly GCA_014332785.1 of Antheraea mylitta. Lineage (NCBI taxonomy): Eukaryota > Metazoa > Arthropoda > Insecta > Lepidoptera > Saturniidae > Antheraea > Antheraea mylitta. The sequence continues at coordinate 13,235,510 of JACEII010000008.1, read as the reverse complement.
CGCCTTGCAAAGGACCAGGTTGATGAAGTTTCCCATCATCATCGTGTTGTTCAGCATCAGAATCTTCATCGTCTATGTCAAAGTTCAGCAAGTTCTCATCATTTGCCTCAAGGAAATCATAGAAATCAGGGTCAATCTTCTTCAATTTCTCCAAAGATTTCTTATGAGTTTCTTCATTAAGTTCCTCTTCAGAATCTAAAAATAGACCCATAATAGTAAATAACTCTCTAGAAATGAACTAATGTCTAATGAAAAATATGTCTAACCTGACTTATCAGAATCAGCTTTAGGAGGTTTTTGTTTTTTCATTATGCTGAATTTTATAGATGAACAAGACACTTTCTGTTACTTTAGAATTCAAACAAATTGTATATATATGACATAACCCCTATAAACAATTCGCAATTTGATCTGGAATACACGTGTTGAATGACATATACTAGGGATGTTAAAAAATAATCGATTTTTATTTAAATCGATTATTATTTTATTATATTCAATGTTGATATTAATATTAATCGATTTAAAAAAAATCAATCATATAAATTACGCATTTAAATCGATTTTCATAAACATCTATGCGACGGATGAAAAAAAACTCTAAATAAGTTCATTATTATTTACAATTGAAGAGTGAGCATACTAAGATAATATAGTTGTAAACAATTAAAATGTTTTCTAGCCGCAAAACACCTAAGAGCAGCTGGCGAAAGCATTTTATAACGAAAAAGAATAATACCACAGTAATATGCATGTCCTGTTCGATAGAATGAAAAATTTTGTAGTGAAACTACAAATTTAAAAAGAACATAGAATGAAAACATCCCACAGCCTTACAAGTAACATGAGTTACTCTATCTTATAATGACTGTTGTGGTTCTTATGACAGCCAAATACCGCTCTCTGTAGAATTAAAAATTTCAATAAAACTAAAAAGGTCTGTCATACGAGTACAATATACTTCAACATGTTCACTAAAAATGTCTTATGGTAAAGTCAACATCGATAAGTTTACAAAACTATAAATTATTTTGAAATTATTCAATAAACAAATTCTTCAATTTTATGTCAATCACCCTACAATTAATATGAAAATTTAAAAAAGAACTTCATTGTTTTGAATTTTAAAGTTAGAATTATTAATGTTGTCATTTTGTTAGGATGCTTATCATTTCATTTTTATTACGATATAATGTTTAATAGTACTGAACATTTCTATGGTATTTAGTTTCTATATTCTTTACCTTGAAAGTTTAAAGGAACGTTCACTTTTATTTTGTTTTAAACTGGTTATTTTTAATACGTATCATTTTATTTGATTCTTAATCTGATAAATTGTTGTTTTGAATCTTTAGGTTTATTATAGGAATATGGAAAGCATGTCTATTTTTAAATATTATAAAAATCGATTTTTCGCAAAAATTGATTATTTATTTTCAATAAAATCGATTTTAGACAAATCGATTATTATTGAAAAAAGAAAAATCGATTCCTAATTAATACTGGATAACATATACTGGAATGAAGTATTCATAAACTACTAAAAGGATTTTTATTTTCGAAATGACTGCGCTATTGACCCAGCAAGGTCTTAACAGCTTCACCGGACTACTACTAAGAGGATACTACGTATGAAGTACTGTTGTACTTGTAGGGTAATAGTCTGTGTTCCCGTTTAGGAAATAAAAAAGTCTTCAGACGTCATTTAAAAAGTGGCTACATTTAAAAAAATACATAATTAAAAAATCCACAAGAAGTCGCTAAATGTTTCATCATATTTCATGGTAAAAAATATGATGAAAATCTTATATTGCAAGTATTCACTGTGGTAAAACGAACAAAAGACTTTAGTTGGAATAGTCATAACAACTTTTAGTCACGTTATAACTTTTCTTGCTGTTTTCATTCTGGTCGATACCAAGATCGACCGCAGTTCTGGTAGGGAAATTTCAAAAACAACATCAGCAATTTTTTATTATCAGTAATTACAATTAAATTATTACCAAAATACATAAGTATTTTCAATATTTCATTAGTCGCTAGAAGTCGCTAATTTTTTTTAAGTCACTAGATTGAAAAAAAAAACATAAACCTAGAGAATAATTACACTGCGTAATCGAAATTAAATTCCGATCTGAGTCTTTTCAGTACATGTGTTGTTTCAATATTTGATAAAATAAAAATACTACTATTAATAATTAATCCCTACTAATGCTTAATCCCTAAGTTTACTCCATTGCTATTGTACTTACATGTCAATGACATACTTGTTTTGAATGTTTGTTGGAATACTAGAAATCAAAATTGCATACAAATATTTTTCATGGTTTTCATCATTTTGTGTTTGTATTCTAACATGGATATTCTGGCAACTTTTTTCTAATTACTCTGTGATTTAGCGAAAACACAAAATGTAAGAATGACGCATTAAGGGCTCACATATACCTGGGTAAATTGGGAACATCGATTATGTAAAAAGGTGCTTATATGAAAGTGCTATCCTTCGAGTGTCTATCCTGAAAATTTCATATAAAAAATAGTAGTAATGTCGAAGTTTTAGTATTTTGTAACTGACCGGGTAAGCAACGATAACGGTCGCGGTGCAGTATACGCGGTCTTTGTCATCTGTTTGGCTATAGTCTATACGATCCGGGCGTTCTCTCCCCTGTTGGATTCTACGTGTTTATCGTCCTTTATATATCAAGAGCATGTTCCGAGAAGTTGATAGGCCTTAGGTATACATATTTTACGACGCATAGTGCTCAGTCGTTCGTTGTTCGTCGAGACGAATTGTTGTATTAAAATTGATCGCTGTTAGAGGGGAAATATTACAATAATGTAACAACGTAAGGGTTCGCGACAGGATCATCAGTCTGGGATACTCAGAAAACATGTGAAAAAGAAGAGGAAGCAATCGTAAAATCAATGTAAGTTTAAAAAAAAACAGTTATTTCATTGTAAAGTGGAATTAAAACTTTAAACGCGTTTTACTCGAAACAGTATTTTCAAAATCGGTACCAAAAATATCTCCGCAACTGCTGGACCAAAATTTGATCCCGAATTTTGCAAAGTTATGCTTCATATAATAATCTAGTACTTATCGAACCCTTTTTTCGATATTTGATTTTGTTTTTTTGTCATAATTTCGCAACAATTTTAAGGCGACAAAGCGCCAATTTAATGGAAATGATTGCCATGACCCGAAAAAATGTAATTGGCAAATTCTGGCTCGATAAGTACTAGTTCCGTCTCTCTACTTTCAGATTTTTTTTTCAGATAAAAAATGGCAGGGGCTCCTCTGGTACTGTAAACGCTGTCGACAAAAACACACGCAGGAAAACTACTGCAATTTTTTATCGTTCGACATTTTCGAACTCAATTTATAATAAATGCCATACGTTTTTTTTAAATGCAGTTTTATACACAAAAAAAAATCTTAAACATGACCTTACTTTTAGATATTCTGCTATATGTGTGCCTTTAAACATTGACACTGGCAAATACTTCTGCTGAGCGAAAACAAAAAGAAATGACGCGTTATTGACATATTGATGTACAGTACAAAAATCGTTTTCCAGAAAAGTTCTGATCGCACGAGAAATATATATTTGTACATACGTTCTTATTTTGCAATAGATTTTCTAAATTAAATTAATCTCTAGGTCTTGTATTCTGTACATGATTGACTGAAGTGATAAGAACAAATAGAAAGATGTAAGTACTCGTTTTCCTGGTAATAAGCTTGTATTATTGTATTTTTTTACGATTGTAATAATTTGTATATAGTATTGATATCATTAATTTAGTATTGTAAGTATCTAAGTAATGGATTAAAGATTTGTACATTTGTTTTTTGCATATAGATTGCATCATAATGTTATCGCGAATGTGCGTTGCTCGTTCGGCTTTGAATATAACTCAGACACTTAAAACCCCAGTCCCGCAAAGATTTGTGCCAAAGAATTACGTGATCAGAAATTATGCAAGAGAGCCGAGATCCAGGGTTGCAACACGATCACAACCAACACTGTGGGAGAGACTCATGGCGCCTGCTGGTCCCAATGGTATGATATTTTGTTAGTTTTAACTTCTGACAATACAAAATCAAAGGCACATTTTTCATTCGCTCTTTATTCATGGTTCTATCTGTATAGAAATTGATGTATATACAAATTAATGTTGTATAAAGCATTCAAATAGTGTCATAATGTGACACCCGAGACACACAATTACCTAGTTTAGGTGACAGTGGTCATATGTAGAATATAACACGTTATCTTTTTTATAGAACTATATTTGAAATTTCGTATAAGTAATGGTAATTCCTATGTTGAAATATAAATAATACCATTCAATTATCCACATTTTTTTTCTAGTAGAATAAATTTCGATATTTCGAATCTGACATATTTAACTGTATTATTAGAAGACAATGAATATTAAATAAATAATGTTGGAATATTACTCAGTTATACTACAAATGTAGTCTTTAATGTCAACCAATAAAGTTGGCCTAATGATGGTAGAAAAGAGCATTATAAATACAAGAACTTGATTTATTCAGTTTATTTGTAAAAATAATATATCAATATGTTTTTAGCATTTAGCCTTGGGAAAGGTGCATTGGCAGGAGCTTCAGCAGTGGGTGTAGTAGCTCTTTGCTATTATGGCTCTGGAGTTAAACCTGGTACACTTCAGGAGGCACAGTAAGTAATTTACAAACAAACAAGATAAGAAATTATGATTGATGAGTGAAGCATATCATATCAATATAAAAGTCCTCTAAGATAATATATACATAAAACACATGAATTAAGTTTTTGGAATTTACAATTATTCATTATAAATTATAAGATACTAGTTTTTGCATGCAGCTTCCCTTGCTAATAATGTAGGTACAATCAATCTTTCAGGGACATTGCTTTTTCTGAATGAAATACCCAATGTCTTTTTCTACACATGTAACAACATGTATGCAATATTTCATGGTGGTCAGGTGTGAAAGTATAATCAACAAACTCACATTAGCATTTATAATAATATTATCCTACACATTATTAAAGTGAAGTATCTGTTGTCTTGAAAGATCTGATCCACCAACTATAACAGGACTTTTACTCTGCAGATACTTTAGTGTCTATGATGTATTTTTACACTTTTAAATAGCTGCTATGAAGTAAATTATAATTTAGTACATAATATAAAATTGATCAAGTAGTAATGGCAATATTACAAAAAACTAAGAAAACAATTAATCCATATAAAATATGTATTCCTCATGGAACATCGAAAACATGTTTATGAGAACTAATTTATGAGCGCAAGCCATTAATTATATAATATTATCAATATTGACTATAGACTAAACAACAAACAAGGTCCTACAAATTAGCAAGTATGATTCCTAATTGTTGACAAATATTATTAACCTTTAAGTATGGATGTGATTTTTTCTTAACACTATTGTGTATATGTACACACATTTTTTTCGGGGAATTTAACATAAGATCCTTTTAAAACTTATTCAATATTAAAGTTATAGAATTTAGTAATAAAATAATGTGCTTTTATAATCAACCTTTATTTAAAAATTATAGAAATTGTAGAAAATCAAAAATGATGACACTTTTCAATTTAACTCTACTTAGGTAACATTTATAGGTACTGAAGACATCCAAACTTATTCCTATAACAAAATTAGTCTTTTTTCTCAAAATATATAACAAACCAAAAACAAAAAATACCTGCTTCAGGTAACACATATAACAAATTTTGACAACAGTTGAATAATCTTGTCTCAGTCTCCAGGCAATATGTTGATGGTCATTATTTACATAATATTCATCAGGAGACGCAACCATCTTCGGTAGTTTTACAACTAAACCAAAAGCTACTGAGCTGCTCAATCTCAGGGAGTGGGGGGAAGTAAGTGAAACTAAGAAGACGAAAACATAATAAAAATAATGTGAATTGAAGTGATAATGGGTTAGTTGATAACATATTCCGATGCTTACTCAATTGATGTGGGTTCAAACCCTTCTAAGTGTGCCAGTTGGTGTTTCGGCAGCTACACTTAAGAACCAGTACCCACCTCATGGTTTAGCGAGTTTACTGTCTCAGACCACATCAACATTTAACTTCAGATGATATTGTTCAAAGGTTAAAATTTATAAAGTATTAAAATGAAAGTTGACACGTCTAAATGTTTTTTCTTCAAGTATTGTATTCATTTTACTATAACTTGCCCTTCTTAGTATGATGTAATAATCTAAAACATACAAATGTTATTGTTAAAAATGATATTATCCATTGTCAATAGTCAATAATATATTTTTCCAGTCTTTGGCCACAATATGTTAAAGATCGCATTAAAACCACCTATGGCTACATTGCGGGATCCTTGTTAATAACTGCTGGAAGTGCTGTTACAGTATTCAGAACTCCAGCTCTGTTGAATTTAGTTGCCAGAAACGGATGGATGGTGAGTATTATATATATTTTTGCCTACAACTATGTACATTTATCTATATCAATAATGAAAATAGACCATTGCTGAAGCTCATTCACATTAAAACTACAGAACATATTGGTATGTATGTATCATTTGATACAGAATTCTTCATGGCTGGTTATTTAATGATATTTTTTGGATTTGAGTGATTCTTTGCCTGTTTTTAAATTTTCTCTGTATAGAGACACTTATTATTGATTTGTTTTTTTTTTCGTACTTATACATATAAGGGGGATGTTATGTTTACTTAAACTTTACACCACTAAATTGGTAAAGATAAAACAGTTCAGTATATTTTCTGTTTATCAACAATTTTCTTTTTTTTGCTACTGATCAGCTTTAGTGTTATCAATAAACAAAATCTATCATATCATTGATGATTGAAACCTTTATTCACAATAATTTACGATTCATACATCTATTATCTACAATATTCTTCAACATCATAATATCTATTATATTAACATGGGAGTGAGAAAAAGTTTGTACCTCTTATTGTGGAAGAATTTCGAGCACTAGCACCACTCTAGTTTTAATAATTCAATTTAGAAATTCAGTAATTTTAAAAGCTTATATCATTATTAATTATTAATAAGTATTTATTTTTTTATAACGTAACTTCTCTTTTAGTCTATTATAATGACACTGGGTCTAATGATTGGATCTGGAATGGTTGTTCGTGGAATGGAATACAAACCTGGATTAGGTGCTAAGCAACTTGCTTGGGTTGTACACACTGGCATAATGGGTGCAGTTATAGCACCTATGTGTTTCCTTGGTGGGCCTATACTGATGAGGGCTGCTTGGTAAGGATTCAATATATTTCTGTCGTAACTTTTTACTTAAATAGTGTAATTATATTGTTTAATGTGTAAATATGACAAAGAACAAGCAAAATACGAACAAGTAACCTAACAGTTGAAAAATGATTTGTGATTAGTATGCCATGGTTGCATATGCTATTTAAAACAATACCAATATTATCTACTCTTCTAAATTGAAATTTTTATAGGTTCAATGTTAAAACCAATACATGTTTGAGTTGTCATTAAACTTTTAAGAACACAATTTTTTTTAACTAGCTGTTTAAAATATTAATTAATTGTAATACATAATCATTATTAAAGATGTTCTCTAAATACTATGTACTGTTATAGGTACACAGCGGGTGTAGTCGGTGGTCTCAGCACTATCGCTATCTGTGCTCCATCTGGGGAATTTTTGAATATGCGTGCACCTCTTGCCATGGGCCTTGGTGCAGTCTTTGCAGCATCTCTGGCTGGGATGTTCCTACCACCGACATCGGCACTTGGAGCAGGTATATAAAAATTGCATTTTTTAATGAAATAAAATATGTTGAGTTATTTTTCAGTGCCAAAACTAATGACATTAAACAATTCTTTTGTTACAGGTCTCTATTCTCTGAGTTTATATGGTGGTTTGATTTTATTCAGCGGTTTTCTCTTATATGACACCCAAGCTATAGTAAAAAGGGCTGAGATGCATCCGCCATATGGATACCAACCTTATGATCCTATCAACTCGTAAGTGACATTTTTAATTACCAATATTCACATATACTGTGGTGAATGTTTAGACAGAAACAATATTTATAAAGGAGACTCTGCACTCGATTCTTGTTCTAAATCAATAAAAAAGTGCTTAGTATTTAACCTAACTATCTAGAAACATACAAAAATTATACTCAATCCTCTAAACATCTATGTTATTGTCAATGACCTTCGGGTGAAATGAAAGTGAAGCCACCTAAGGATGGATAATTTTTCGAAGTGTGAACAAACAAAAAGGTTTATTGTCAGTTTTATTATCGAAAGATATTAACTCCGGGTCACCGCTCGCAGATTTTGTCATCGGCCATTCAACCTAAGTTTATTTAAGTTATTATCCATACCTTTGAAATCCTTAGAACAAACTTCACCTAAGGTTTTCTTTGTTGTTTATCAGTGCTTGTTTTGATATTATTATTTTATGTGTTAAATGTAACCATGATGTGTCATATCCCAGATTACTGCAAGTGTCTAACCTTTCACCTGGTATACAACCAAGTTTGGAGAATTGATAGCATATAAATACTAGCCTTGATGCTGAAGTTATATGAGTTAAAGTATACATTCCTTTATTCCAGTGCTATCTCGGTGTATTTGGACATTCTGAACATCTTCATGCGTATAGCTATGATATTATCCGGAGCTGGTGGTAACAAGAGGAAGTAAAAATAATTTCTAGTGTATTTACATTGCAATATCTTCAATGTAGTAGTCTGGAGTAATATATAAATATAACGAAATTAATTGTATTATATAAAAAAATGTTAACAATTATTTTTCTGTTGATATCTCAATGGCTTGAAATGTGATATTCATAGATAATAGAAGTTTTGTCAAGTATTACGTAAGTTTTGTTTGTCATAAATTAAAGTGGTATTGAAACAACTGTGGTTTGTTTTATTGTATACAATTAAGTCACGTTCGTAATATTCATCACGAAATACCTGTTCCTTTGATATTGAATAGATAATTATTGTTGTTTGTCCTTACTATGCACTTCATACATAGTTTACTTGGGATGTAACGAATTTTAGCATATTATTGATATTCCCATATGCAAAACATATGATTGTTGCAATTTTTTTTATATTTTGCTTTTAGAAATCTATAAATATAATAAGAATGTAAATTTAAAATATTTGTACTTTTTCGATTTTCGTGAATTTTTTTTTTTAATGCCAAAAGGCAGCAAACAGCAGACGGTCCATCTGATGTTAAATGGTTACAGTCGCCTATGGATAACTGCAACACCAGGGGTATCGCTGTTATGTTGCCGACCTTGGAGAGCGTGTTTAATTGTTGCAGGTGTCTTGAAATAAGTAATAGAATACATTTCAATCACTTTTAGAGATGTCTGTCTGTCTGTTTGTATGGCCACGTATCACTGCTAAAGCACTGAGTTCACAAAAAAACTTCAGCAAAAAAATCTTAAAGCATATCCTAATTCCTAAGGAGTAATTAATTTTTTGTTTTATTAAAATCGGTCTACTGTAGCAAAAGTTATTGTAATTTTAATGACGACTGGAGTGAATTACGAGAGAAGAGTAGTAATCGATACGAATATTATAAAGCTGGAGGGTTTGTTTGTTTAGTAAGTTGAGTTAGGAACTATTAGTTCGATTTTAAAAATTTTTTCAGTGTTAGATTATTACTTATCGAATATATTCGATAGATATCGAATGGATATTCATCTATCGAAGAAGGCTATAGGTTATATATCATCACGCTAGGGCCAATAGGAGCAGACCACCAATGAACGTTTCAAAAATTTTTTTCTTCTGAGAACTTCCGCATCATGTTAGCGTCATCCTAAAGTAATTATTCCACGCGAACGAAATCGCGGGCAGAGGTTAGTAGTTTATAAATTTTAACTTTTGACCAACATCATCTGAAGTTAAATGTTGATGTGGGGCAGAAGCAAATTGTAAATATAACATCAAATATACCAAAAAAACATAGCGTGATAATAAATATCTATAATTTCTGCTACATATTATTATATGTTATGTTTATAACACATCTTTTTTTA
>JACEII010000008.1:13149761-13215013 GCA_014332785.1 Antheraea mylitta | reverse complement strand
TGTGCACGGCACACCTCGGCTTGGCTGTTGCCTGTTGCATGCAAAATCGCGACCTATCTTAGCTAACCTAGCTAACTATTCATATATGTATGAGTTGTTATGTGTACCAAAACGTATACGTGTACCAAGGATACACGCCTCAACAACTCCTCCATATATTTATTATCGGAAAATTGACAGTTTTTAAGTTCGATAAGGGAAAAAAAGTAAACCTTCCACTTTCATGTGTAAGCGTGTAGGCGTGCACGTGTGTGAGGGTCATCGTGTAGTGTTGTAGCGGTGATGTAATTTGTGTGTCACCGTATCGCGCAAGCAACGCACTCAAGGGCTCCCTACCGAGGGATCGAACCTAGGCTTGAGCCGCTGCCGTGGGAGGCCTAATCGGGTGTGCGGGAGCGAAGCTAACCCCCAGACCACGGCGGAGTGATCTGTGGTTACGCGGGCGTGGGCGTGAACACGCTCTGTTTCGAGGGGCAGGCTGGTACTGATCGTTCGCTGACGTGATTGAATCAGGAGGGTCGGTAAAAATGTGTCGCGGACGTCTTTTATAACGCGCAGCTTTAGATACAGGTTCATAGGTTGCGGCGGATACCACTAACGGACTGGGATGATTCGCAGCTTTTTCAAAATAACTAATCGTAAGTGATTTTACGTACGCCCAGATAGAAGAGATCTCTAGGTCTCTATGAAGATCGACTCTCCGGATGTACCACGGGGCACCGGTCACTTTACGTAAAACACGATTTTGGAGAACCAGCAGCTTATCAAAGTTATATTTGGAAATATGCGCAAAAACGGGGCAGCTATATGTCATCACGGGACGGATACACGTCTTATACAAAGTGAGCTTGTGTCTGAGGGACATCTTACTCTTATGACAAAGCAACGGATAGAGGCGACCTAAGACCATAGCGGCTTTGTTTTGCACTCTGTCTATATGTGAATTGAACTTTAAATGTCTATCTAATGTAACACCGAGATATTTGACCTCTTCGACCCAAGGGATATTGATTCCGTATAGTGTGATGGGCTTAAATTTATTAGCGCGTTTCATGGGATCGAAGAGTATTTGCAGCACTCTTATCTGGGTTAACTTCTATGCGCCATCGACGAAACCATTCACCGAGAGTATAAACGGCTTTTTCGATGCGCTTCCTAAGAAAGTCCGACTGCCAACCGGAAGTGTAAATAACGGTATCGTCAGCGTAACAACCTACCTCGACCCCCCGAGACCGAGGTAGGTCACTGATGAACAGATTGAAGTGCGTGGGCGCGAGTATGGAGCCCTGTGGCACACCTGAGCGTATCGGGTGGGGCAGCGATAGTTCACCATCCACTCTGAAACGGAATGTCCTATCAGTGAGATAATCGCGGATAATATGAATTAACCTATCGGGTACGCGAGATTTACATAATTTATCGATGAGCCCTCTGTACCAGACCTTATCAAAGGCCTTGGCGATATCGAAGAAGACTGCGATTGTACGTTTCGGTTTACGTTTTGGATCGGTGTTAAATTTAGAAAAAATGTACTCCGTGAGGCGGTGGACTTGATTCGTGCAAGAATGTTCGGCGCGAAATCCGAACTGCTCAGGTGGTATTAATTTTAAATCTGTAATCGAGAACTGGAGGCGGTTCAGAAGGAGCTGCTCGTAAAGTTTTCCTAAGGTATCTAACAGACTAATGGGGCGATAGCTAACGGGAAGCGTAGCTTTCTTGCCGGGCTTGTGAATACCTATCACTACGGCCTTTTTTCAGACGGCCGGAAAGTGACCCTGGGACATGGCCGCATTGAAGACGCAGACCAATAGAGCTATGATGCGACCAGGAAGGAGTTTCAGAACCTCGTTTCTGATCCCATCGGGACCTGGGGACTTCCTAGGCTTGAGACGCTTAATTGTGCCTGCAACTTCATCGAAAGTGATCGCGGTGAGGGTATCCGCCGGAGGAGACGCGAGTACATGCTCCGCAGCTGATTCGATTAATCCGTTATGGAAAGGCTCAATGTTATGTGTTTGGCGAACACTGTTTCTCTAAGCTTGCGGCAAGGCATTCTGCTTTATCTATGCTATCGAACGCGTGAGGCAACCCTGGACCTCTGTCGAGAGAAGGCATTGGAGTGACCATATCTGATTTGAGAGTTCGCGCTAGAGTCCAGTACGATAGGTGAAACGGCTGGAGACCCTCCAGGAGTCTGTCCCACCTGTCACCCCGGATCTCAAAAATACGAGACTTGACGGTTTTTCATAACGAACGTAAACGATCGCGATTGTCTACAGACGGGTAAGCGTTGTAAGCTCGAGCCGCGGCGTTCTTTTCCGTGATCAATGCTCTCACGTCGTCAGGGAGTAGAAAACGGCGATCGTTCGCCGCTTGTACCTCTTTCGAGGTCACCCTGACGGCGGTCTGGAGATAATCAACCAGGGAATCGATGGCCGAATCCGCGTCGGCTTTAGACACCAACACATCCGGAATCCTGTCTAAACTACTAGACGACGGATTTTCTTTAAAATATTGAACGAGTTTCGCGTAATCAGCTACCCTAACCGACGGCGGGGTGAAGTCTGAATTGTGACCTAACTGTAAAACAACCGGGCGATGATCTGAATCAAGTTCGTGTACGACTTGTATGAGTCGTACAGGAAGCGTGATATTTTTTAAGAGAGCTATGTCTAAAACTGTGGGTCGGCAATGATCTTGATCGTGCGTGGGTTCCGAAGGGGCTATGACGTCAAACGCGAGAACCCTACCTAGTTCGTCGAGTATCCTCCCGTTACGAGAGGTACACGGACTATTACAAATAACGTTCCCGTTATTGAGGTCTCCCGCTATAATAACTGAATCACCTAAATTAAGTAGCGCCTGCAAATCGGATCTTAGCAATTCTTTGTTCGGTGACAAATACGCGGAAACTAAAATAATATTCGAGTGACCGGTCATACCTAATTTACACACTGACACTTCCATATTGGTTAGCGCGGGCGGATCTAACGGGCATGCAGTACAACGAACGCCTAAAATAGATTAACGTGCCACCCCCGCGGGTGACACGATCGTTTCTGACTATACAGTAATTCGCGATTCTCGGATTACGCATACTTGGTTTTAACATCGTTTCCTGGATTAGGAAAACATCAATCTGTCTATCGCGCAAAAAGTCAGCTACTAGATCGCGCTGTGTCCGAAGCATTGAAAAACGAGAGACATAGATCACGTGGTTTTACTTTATTAAGACCCGTGAATTTTAAAAATTGTTTAGAAGAGGGTGACCGAGCGAGGCGCTGAATAGTGGCTCCGATAGCCGGGAAGCGCGCTAGTGCGGTGAGAAGACCTAGCTCCTCCTCGAGCTCTATTATGGCGTAGAAGGGGAGGACATCCTTCATGTCGTGCGCGCGGAGTATATGTTTCATCCAGTCAAACTTACTGGAGAGAGAGGATGAGGAAGCATAAGCCGCCTGTGGCGGCGGGGCCTGAGGCTTAGAAGAAGCCTGAGGCCGAGGTTGGGGGGCCCAGGGGGCCATAGGGGCCCGCCCGGGTAGAGTTGCGCGCGGCACAGTGGGTGGTGAGCACGGTGAGGTTGTGGGCGCGGGCGCTACCGGTGCGCGCGAGGCGCCTGGCAGGCCCGGGAAGGCCTCCATGGTCAAGAGAGGTGGAGGCGGAAGGCGGGCGGCGGCTACAGGCGCCCTGGTCGCCTGCCTCACCTGACGGGGACGTTGTGTGCGCGGCGCGCGGGGACAGCCGCGACAATTCGCGCGGTGACCCGCGTTACCGCAGAGCACACAGCTGGGAGGATCGGGAGTGCCACGAGTGCGCTCGCACTCCTTCGTGGCGTGGTCTCCCAGGCACTTGACGCGCCTGGGGCGAAGATGGCAATTCTTTGCCGAGTGCCCATAACACTGGCAGTTATGACACTGCGACGGAATATGGGTCTTGCGTGGGGGTTCAACGGTGACGCCGTTGAGGTCGCACACAGTCGTGAGCGAAAAAATGGACTTGCCCTCCTGCGACCGGTCGAGGAGAACAAGCATCATGTTGTAGGGAGCGCGGGTGCGTGGGTGGTATATACGATGTACCTCACGCACGGGGAAGTTCTTCTTCTTAAGGGAGAGGGTGATGTCCTCGACCGAGATTTCGGCCGGGACACGGCGAAGCACGACACGGAGGAGGCGCTCCTCCTGTAGAGCGTATGTGAAATAAGCTAATTTCGATTCCGTGAGGAATCAAATCAACGCTCGATGGTCGTCGGAGGTGGGACACTAAACTCGAATGCCCGCCGGAGTGCTAAGGGCATTCGTATAATTGACCTTAAGGGTCTTAAGACGATTTGAAATTAAAGTCCATTGGGACTTATCTTGTATCGTAACGGGAGGCGGGGGGCGCGGCTTCCTAACTGCGGAACCCGGAGTGAGCGAGACGGAGCTAGGTACTTTCGTTCGCGGTTTACTAGACAGTATAGCGTTGTATATATGTTGGCGACTTTAACCGGGCCTACGGAACCCGATTCCGTCGGGCTGGCCGGACGACGCCTACTGTAAGAGACGGTCGTATAACCCTTCTTTGTCTAACTGCGCAGAAGGCGCGGGAATTATATATATTATATTGATAATCTCCTGGTCTAAACCGCTCGCGAGGAGATTTTTGCGGTATAATTATATCAAAGCTAACGGATCTATCGCGGTGGATCGAGGAGAGGGAGGGGCCGCGAAACAACCTCCCTGCCTTAAGGGCAGGGCGGCACGCCGAACAGGTTAATTACGGGTCTATCCCGGGTGCAGATCAAGAGAGCTGTTTAAAATGAATCAGAAGAAGAAAGCAATACTGGAAATACGTTAGCGAGACAGACAAGGTAAATAATTTGCATAGATATAGAACAAATAAATAAATGGATAACTTAACAAATAAATAATTGAAATAGATAAAGTTATAAAGAAATGACGACTAAAAGGATAAAGGACTACGTAAATAAATAGATAAACTAATGAGTAAACAAATAAATATACCAATATAATATAATAAACAAAGCAATACATAAATACAAAGGAAAGGTCTCACTCAATTTCAGGAAAAAGGACGCAGGTGTTACTCAGCTGCGGTGAACATGTGCGCCAGCCGGATCAGCACTTCAAGGTGAAAGCCGAACACTTCATTCTGTATACACTGTATCACAATAATCACGAAATATCGCTCCGAGCGCGGACACAACCGTTCCCGGCGGCGTCAGAATCGGAAGTCCTGTCTTAAATGTGCTCGAATTTTCCTTAAGTAACCTATGCCTTATACGAGGCTTATGAATAGTTTTTTTAAATTTAACAATACTTAACGATATAAGGATAGGAAAATGGTCACTTCCATAAGTGTATGGAAGAGTAGATCATGTAGTCAAACATGCTAAATTAGAGCTACAAATAGAGATGTCGATTGCACTAACATTATCAGAAGGATTAGAACGTCGAGTTGGTGATCCTGTGTACATAAGTTTTGATGATTAAGAATATCTAACAATCTATCACCATAACTGGTTGAATATGAACTACCCCATGATTGATGGTGGCAATTAAAGCCTCCCATTACTAAAATTGGTTTAGGAAGAGAAGAAAATATATTATTAATCTCAGAGAGAGCAGAGGACGAAGGGTGTGGTATGTATAAGAAAACAAAACAGATGCTGTTTAATTGAATGGCTACTATGGAAAAGTTATCAAAATGGGGAAGAGAAATAACAGAATAAGAAAATGTATTCCTAACCAGAATACCTGCCTCTCCATAGCCATCCTGCCGGTCATCCCTTACACAAAAGAAACCATTCATTTTAAACACAGCACTTGGCTTAAACCAAGTCTCAGATAAAGAAACTAAAATCGGTTTATATTTGTTTAGCAAATAAATCAAATCACTTTTCTTGTTAGTGAGGCTTCGAGCATTCCATTGAATTATCACATGATTCATTATTGGGTAAATTTAAGTAGGACAAAAGAGATGTAACCTCGTTGGTCGGTATTATTTCACACTGAGTTAAAAATTTAATAAGAGCTATAATAATTTTACCTATAGAAAGTTCATCATGTTCATTTGTATTTTTTAGAGCACATCCATTTTGTGAAGAAGTTGTAATCTTTTATAAGTTCTCTATGTTCTAGTTGGTTATAACCATTGTTGATTTTAGGAGTTCTAGAGGTTCTCTATAAACTGATTTTTATATGACACTGGAGTAATTTTCTTATCACATTCAGAATTAACAAACCTAGACACATTTGATGCAAGAACATCGGAATACGGGCAGGAAACAGGATGATGCAGTTTTGATGCTTCTGGATAAAAGATACAGTTTTGAGCCATTGTCATTTTAATTTGTTTCTGCCTATTGTACTCTGGACACGACGTATTGGTTGCAAAATGGCTTCCTCCGCACATACAAAAATTGGTATATTCTTCATCTATATTACAGGACTCACCTGTAAGTTCCTTTCCACACTTATAACACCTTGGTTTTGAGCGACATTGTACCTTTGTATAACCATATCGACAACAGTTATAAAATTGAATAGTGGGATAAGTATACAATTCAACTTGTAAAGAATTAATTCTTTACAAAAGCACATAAAAATTCGTTTAGGCAGTATCTGTCCATCAAATGTTACAACACTTTGTGTAGGTTTCCAGGCACTACCACCATCAACAATAATCTTAGTTTATTCGTCTAACTTTTAAGATTTTTCTACAACCAATTGGGACATTAAGATTTTCAATTATATCTTCTGGTGTCCACTCACTGGGTACACCTCTAATCAAACCCAAGCGTAATTAAAAGTAGGAATAAATGCCTTTAACTTATTTGACTCTAAACCCTTATGACTTAAAAACAAGTTGGCATCACTGTAAGAAGAAAATGATAAAGTAATTCTTTATTATTATACGTTTTAGACTACCGTTAATTATGTTCTGTATACAATTATTTTTTAAAAATTTACCAAAAGTTACAGGATGAATAGTTGTGCCGTCGTTTGGTGAAGACTGAATTCGCTGTACATGTATAATATATGGTGAATTATCCGTTTCTGTGTATAAAGTTCTCCCTACAGGTGTAGGATTCTTTAAAGTACTGTCTTCAGATATATTTGGAGTAGATTTGTTACTTAAAATAATTTCTGAATTTTGATTAGAAATTAAAGCTGGTTGTAAAAAAATAATCTTTTTTTCAGTAACAACTTCTGAGTCCAAACACTGGCAGTCAGTAAATTTATTATCGACTGAAGAACTATTCCTTTTCTTTCTTTTATTGCAATGCCTATATTTTTTTGTAGATGGATACGCTTGTACGGTCTTGATTGAGATCGTGACCCGTCTGTATCTACACTAGAATCATACGATCGGACATCGTCCGGCATATCCATGGGTGAATTATCGACAGTACAACTAGATTTAACAGTTACAAATTCACTTGCATGGGGAATTGTGCCCCCAGGATCCGGGGTTCGTTCATTGAATAATGAAAATGAAAAATAATGAAAAAAGAGAACCTACCTTATGAATGTTGAAAAATTACAGAAAAAATAACTATAGAAACAATAATAAACACAAATATATACACAACTACACACTACTGATCAGAAAATAGTTAATGGTAAATTTAAACAAAAAACCGCGTCCGCTCTTTTCAATGTTTCCCGCGCTTTTTCTTGAATTAGGTTTAGTTTGGATTGAAAATTTTAAGTGCGTGTTTGCACGTTGTGTATGGCTTTCTTCTTTGTCATATAATTATGGCGTTAAATTTAAATAATGTGCATGCACATTCTTTAATACTTAAAAGTTTAAATTCTTTACATCACTAATATATACTCGGCGGAAAATTGTCTTTAGTTATTTCATCATCCAACCGGTACAACATAATATCAGAAAAATAAGAACAATATCGATTAAGTCATCAATAATTAAATGTTTTCAAATATGATGTATAATTAAAAATACATCATTACCAGCGTAAAACTATAAAACTTACATGAAGATTATAGAATCTATTTCTTAGAATATTCCAACAGATACCCATAGATGATACATATACTGAAACAGAAACCTCATAACCTTTTCTGACGTATGCTGTAATCATTTGAAAACGCTTATTTATGACAATTGGTTAAGGCCAGTGTTATTTGGCTATAGCTAAAATACGCAGCATTAACGTAGAAGACTAATATTTACGAAATATTATGTTAGAAATAAAGACAAATAAAAAAAATGTTATTTATAAATGCAATAGATATTTTTTATAATAGGTAAAAACCTATAATTGCTGTTCTGCAGTACTGGCCATTTCAAATAAAAATAATTTTTGTTTGGCTAAGAATTCTAATTTCAAATTAATTTTATTTTAAAAACATGGGATTCTTTTCCAAAAGTAGTCATTTGTTTATTGATTAGTGTTACATTTTCATTGCATTCCAATCTTTTTTGTCATCATGGATACGATAAAAATTCGAGTAACTATGGAATATGAGTACCGTCGTGGCGGCAACATCAACAACGTTTACTGAGCTAACACTACAAACCAGCGCACCATCTGTTATTGGTTTGCTCGCTTCCGTTCTGGGAATATCGACCTGAAAAATGAACCTCGCGGTCGGCCGAAGACTTTGGTCAACAATGACGGATTAAAGGCGATTGTGGAAGTTGATGATATACAATCTACGGCTGAATTAGCAGCAGCTTTCGATGTTAGCGTTAAAATAATATTGGTCTATTTGCGTCAAATTGGCAAGGTAAAAAAGCTTGATAAATGGATGCCCCATGAACTCAATGATCGCCAGCGCGAAGTACGCATCGAGACGTGCCTTGCACTGCTCAACAGATGAAGGAATTTTGAACCGCATTGTTACCTGTGATGAAAAATGGATTCTGTTTGATAACCGCAAGCGCTCAGCAAGTTGGCTGAATCCTGGTTCAGCACCTAAACAAAACGAAAACTTACCCTTAGAAAAGTGATGGTCACTGTTTGGTGGTCTAGCGCCGGTGTGACTCATCACAGCTTCTTACCAAACGGGGTGAGCATTACTGCATATGTGTACTGTGAAGAACTGAACACAATGATGGAGAAGCTGGCACATCTCCAACCAGCATTGGTCAATCGCTTGTCTCCGCTGCTCCTGCACGACAACGCACGACCTCATCCTGCACAGCAGACGGTCACCAAGTTGCAAGAACTGGGGTTGGAAGGTCTCCGTCATCCGCCCTACTCACCATACCTTGGGCCTACAGACTACTACTTTTTCCAGAATTTGGATAACAAGGCGGGAAAAAAATTCAATAACCGAGAGGCAAATTCTTCAAAGGTATTTTGTACCTTTGAAGAATTTGTTACCTCCCGTCCAGCTGATTTCTTTCCAAGGCCATCAATAAACTGCCACTTCGTTGGCAAAGATGCATTGATTGCATGGGTGATTACTTTGATTAATACAAGTAAAAAATATATGAAAAAAATTCGTTAAAATTTTTTCATACAAAACGGCTATTTCATAGGTAAAGACCTAATATAACTTTACGTCTCTCTCCATATGATGCTTTAGTCAGATTTACTGAGTCGTAGAACTCTGCCAAAGATCGGGATATGAAGATATTTGAAGGGTGAAGGTATTTGAGGGTAAATGAAAGAATTGAATAAATATCATAATTTATATATATTTATTACAGCTGTGTTCAAATCTTCCATTTACAGATTTCTGAATATGATGTTTGTTTATGCCCAATAAGTCTTTGGTTCATGATGGAAGATAGAATTAAAATGTACCACAAAAGCATCAAACCAGTGTTTTGCTCCTTTTTCGGAGAAGCGTTCAAGACTTGTCAATATTAATAACATAGATAGAATAGGTCAGCAGAAAGTAGGTTTATTTGAACTTGTTTAAATATTATTCTTTTATTTGGGAATGACTAGGTTTAAGGCAAAGCATTTAAAATAAAGAGATCATAATTGTCATAGATAAGTAACCTGCACACAAATGAATTTAATTTGACATCAAATCCAGATCATGTACGCCATATTTGATTGTCATGATCTGTGTTAGTTGTCAAATGGAAATCATTATATTTATACATACATTGTGCACCTATGCGTAATATCTATATGCGAGTATAGAACACATATGAGAAAATAAATCTTATAGAAAACTATATCTAGAAAAAATATCACAATTGATTAACAAATAAAAGCTCCTTTTGGAATACAATAAGACAACTACCTGTCAAATAATAGATAAAACTTTGGTCAAACGGTAAGGGTGAAGGTATTTGTTCTAACTTTGTTGAAACTCTGTGATTATAGGCATTCAAATATGATATATACCTATAATTTGATATTACAATTTAATATAAAACCAAGAATGAATTATTCGTATAAACAAAACCAAGATATTATTCACATAATGATGAGCAAATGATTTCTTACACCAAATACCATCATAATCTGCTTACGCAGAAATATCACCAGTCTTGTGAGTTTGTTGTTTTAAATAAATAGCATACATTTGTCTCGCCTGGTTCAATACCCTATTCACGTTATGTTTTCGTACCATTTTATCGAAATGCATTGCCAGTTCATTGTAATCCATTCGATTTCTCATTATATAATCTCTATGTTGCAATAACACAGTTAAACATAGGAACATCAGAAATGGATTTCCACCACCAAATATTGTTGGAGGAGGTAAACTACTAATACTGAATTTTGTCGATGCTTCACTGGTAACTGATGTAACATTATTATTTTTCTGCATGGGGGGCTTAAAAACTTCGTATTTCTTTTGAAAATTATTAATAGTTGACGCGACACTGTGTAAATTCGTTTGCTTAACATTAAGCAGTGATTCGCAATTTCGTTTAGCATTCTCTAATTCTTGCGACATACTAGAGAAAAACTTATGAGACCGTGATCCGCTTGTGCCTTCTTTTTGGCTTTCCCTGTCAGCTTCAATTGTATAGGACGGTTCTATGTCACTATCTTTGTCAGAGGAATCTGAATTACTATAGTGACTCTTAGACTTTATAAGTTCTCTGTGTAAATCTTGTGGTTCAACAGATTGATTTTTCCTTAACAATCGTATCGGGGTTATAGATTTTTTACCTAAATGTTCTTCAAAAATTTCACCCGTATCACCATCAAAGTCTAAATCGGCTTGTTCGTCAGGAGTTTGGGGGCAACTTGCCGTAGTACGTGTATTAGGAGTGTTTCTGTGTAATGGGTTTTCCCACAAATAAATGTCTTCTACACTTCTGGCGTTAGATTTGATTGTTTCAAATAAGGGTGATTTTTTTATTTCCGTTATCTCTGTTATTTCAGTTCTCGTATCTACAGTGTCGATATTGACACTCTCTTGTTTGATTTCAGTACAATCATCAGAAGGAGTATCGATTATCATACTACACCTAACAGCATATGAAGGCCCAAATACTTGACGATCTAAGTGTTCTAGTTCTAATCTTAATTCCCGTGTCATAGATGTTGTCATAGGGTAGTACTCTTGTGAATCGTCTGGACTACTGTTGTCATTTTGACATACATTTATGTCCTTCTTTGTTTTACTTGGAACAGGATCAATTGTATGATCCTTTTCTTTATCAAATGTCTTAGTCAGAGTGCCTTGCGAACATTCTTTATGCGATCTATTTTCTATAGCAGAGTTAGTTCTTTGAAGTTTGTCATGTTTGCCAGAATTTGCTTTGCTGCCGGTTGCAAAGTTAAGAAATTCATTTAAATTTTTTATCATCTTAACTTTTGGTTTGTTAGATGGCTCTGTGTTTACGGAATCGTCTAGTTTGTCTAAAGACGAAAAGAATTTATTGTTATGTACAGATATTCTATCTCTTAGCAGTCTTATTTGGTTTCCTAACGGCACCTCTTTTATATTAGCATGAGATGTTCCATTGATTAGATTTCCCGTGCTTGACCATGCATTTCCCAGAGAATCTTGAGTCTCTATTTTTCCATACTCTGGTACACTTTTCATATTATTCTTTAAGTGAACTTTTGATAAACTATTTTCCTTATTTATCGAAGAATCATGTCTATCTAGTTTTAACTTTTGAGCCTCTAAGGCGGCGTCGTCAAAGCTTTGAAATTCTTTAGAATGTTTTAAAGAAATATTCGGTACAATATTTCGTGTCGCATTATCATCCAGACTGTGGTTCAATTGTTTGCAAGTTGCTAGTTTTGGCGGTTTCACATTAGCTAAATTAAAACTGGAACTTTGTCGTCTAATCGCGCAAACTTTGGTGTACGCATTCTCCCGTGGAGTTTTAATCAAAGGACTCACTGGAGGAGGATTATCATCTACATCAACAGAAGGTTCAAATTCTTTCTCTTTTAGGGATAGTTCAACAACTGAGGCTTTTTGTGGTAAAGATGCCCACAATACTTCCAACATCCTAAGAGCGTCATCAAATGCAAATTCGCGTTTCATTTCTAGCAGTAACCACCTATAGCAAAATAGTAAATCATCTGCTTGCTGTGATTTCAGATAATTATAGAAGTCAGAATCATAAACTTGCAAAGATTCTGTCAAATGAGTAAATTTTAGCGTCATCGCTTCGCCGTCTAACAAAAAGTTAGGGTATAATCGAGTCATAAGGGCACAAAGGCAGATATATGCATGTGCTTCATCGCCCATTGTGACCAACAAGGGAGAAGCGAGGTCGGACATGCCTTGACAATAGCTTACTGTCGGGTGATTCAGTGCATACCTGTATAAAGAAAACCTTATTGTATAAACACAATGTGACACAAATAAATTAAAAAGTTAAAAAGACTTACGTAGTTAATATATTGAATAATGAAGCAATGTTCTGGTTATCGTCGCTACCCGCATAAAAGTTGTGATGGCGGTCAGTGCGTAACACATCTTTGCGCACCATACTAGTAACATAAGCTAAATCAGAATTCACCTAAAATTTGAATACAATTATTATGGCTAGGTATGTTTGGATAAGCAAGAAAGAAATTTTAAATTAATATGCACCTTTCCCTTTTGTATACAATCTTTCCAGCTTGTTCTAAGGGTATAATATTCATTTGCTTTCTTTTTAATATAGTCCATTCTCTCTTTACCAGTCATGCCGTCAGGGTATACATTTAAAATATGTTTCCAAACAACTTTTCTGGAAAAAATTTATAAATTGTAAATTTTACTTTACAATATGTTACTAAAACTATGAGTTACTGTTAAATGAGCATCAAAAACATTATAAATGTATACAGAATAATTTGTCTGAATATTGAGCATTTACTAAAATACTAATATTCCACTTTTACAAACAACATAACTATTGTTATACAATTTTTTTCCTTCAATCTGTCAATGATTTGTTTTTTCACAAATGTATACAAATAATAGGTCTTTACATACGAAATTGCCGTTCTGCAGTACTGGCTATTTCAAATCGAAATATTTTTTATTTGTCTAAGAATTCTAATTTCAACTTAATTTTATTTTAAAAACATGGAATTCTTCTTCCAAAAGTAGTCATTTGTTTATTGATTAGTGTTACGTTTTCATTGCATTCCAATATTTTTTGTCATCATGGATACGATAAAAATTCGAGTAACTATGTAATATGAGTACCGTCGTGGCAGCAACATCAACGACGTTTACTGAGCTAACACTACAAACCAGCGCACCACCTGTTATTGGTTTGCTCGCTTCCGTTCTGGGAATATCGACCTGAAAAATGAACCTCGCGGTCGACCGAAGACTTTGTTCAACAATGACGGATTAAAGGCGATTGTGGAAGTTGATGATACACAATCTACGGCTGAATTAGCAGCAGCATTCGACGTTAGCGTCAAAATAATATTGGTCCATTTGCGTCAAATTGGCAAGGTAAAAAAGCTTGACAAATGGATGCCCCACGAACTCAATGATCGCCAGCGCGAAGTACGCGTCGAGACGTGCCTTGCACTGCTCAACAGACACACAAATGAAGGAATTTTGAACCGCATTGTTACCTGTGATGAAATATGTATTCTGTTTGATAACCGCAAGCGCTCAGCAAGTTGGTTGGATCCTGGTTGAGCACCTAAACAATGCCCTAAACCAAAATTTTCCCCTAGAAAAGTGATGGTCTAGCGCCGGTGTGATTCTTCACAGCTTCTTACTAAAAGGGGTGAGCATTACTGCAGATGTGTACTGTGAAGAACTGAACACAATTATTTAGAAGGTGACACATCTCGAACCAGTATTGGTCAATCGCTCGTCTCCGCTGCTCGTACACGACAACGCGCGACCTCATAGTGCACAGCAGACGGTCTCCAAGAACTGGGATCGAAAGTTCTCCGTCATCCGCTCTACTCACCAGACTTTGCGCCTACTACTTTTTCCAGAATTTGGATAACTCCTTGGCGGGAAAAAAATTCAATACCCGAGAGGCAGTACAAAATGCCTTTGAGGAATTTGTTGCCTCCCGTCCAGCTGATTTCTTTAAGACGGGCATCAATAAACTGCCACTGCGTTGGCGAAGATGCATTGATTGCATGGGTGATTAGTTCGATTAATACAAATAAAAAATACATGAAAATATTCGTTTAATTTTTTTCATACAAAACGACAATTTCATAGGTAAAGACCTAATATATAGATATCTTTGTATGCATATTTGCATGGATTTCTCTTAAAATCTATTCGACAGATTTGATTGAAAGTCATTTAAATATTCCCTTATAATTCTAAAATTGTTATAGGCTATGATATACTTTTATTTAATATTAGCCCCAAGCAATGCTAGATATGTCTTCCAGTCTATAATAAGATAAAGAATGGAAGTGCTTTCATGCATTATTTTGAACACGGGAAGTACCAAGTTTATGATTATGAGTTACATTGAAATGGATTAGTTGTTACCTGTAAGTTAACTCGAATATGAACTATATAAAATATTACACATATATCATCGTGTATATACTATAATAGTAAATAAAATTCATATAATTAGATTTAAATCATTGTTAATACCTTTATACTATTTTATTGATAACAATAAAGATACCTCAGACTGGGGTCGATACCTCCGCAGTATATGACTTCTCTTAATTTAGTGGGATTATTTATTTGACCAACTGCATTAAGGAATGCTCTAAATTCGATATCACTGAGGGGAGGTCTTGGTGCAGAGTTTGGATCTTCATAAAGATTAAGAGCCCTCGATACGATGTTAAAGGTTTTTTCAACCTGTATACAGTTAAAACATTTCATTATTATAAAATTTAAAAAAAAATCTCCAGTATATTGTGTACACATATAAATACTAAGTTAGAATTTGTCTGTTATTTGTTATTATTAAACTCGGAAACGGCTGAACCAATTTTAATGGGACTCTTACGTACAAATAGAGGTTTTTCAAATTAGCATCTAGACTAAACATTATGCGTTATAATGTTTAACGCTTTTTCATAAGGGCTAGAAGAAGTGATGAAATGAAACAACGATAACTGAGAATCACTTTTACAATAGTAGAGGGCCTAGAATAAACATGATTTATGCAATTTTTTATATAAAACCAAACAATTCCTACAAATGGCTATATACCATCGAGCTAAAACCAATAGAAGCAGAGCATCAAGGATGAATGTTTCAAATATTTTTTCTTTCTTTTTGAGAGCTCTAGCAGTGTTAGCGTTAGTCCAAAGTAACTAATCCACGCAGAAAAAATCGTGGGCAGAAGCTATTTAAAAATAATACCAGTAAGTATACTCTAATGATTAGTTTAAAAAAACTTTATATAGCAAAATCGTTGACGTGATATATTAATATTAAAAGTCTTGTGGTGAACTGGCAAAAGTGACAAAATCTTCGCATGTTTAATTACCTGATTCATTATTAAACCTTGAAAACCAGTCTGTATTTCTTGTTTTTCTGTCTGGTGTGGAGCTGGTGCTATTGTTGGCTGTTCTTTACAACTTTGGCTAATCAGGGGAGTAGAAACACTTACACCTGGTGGTTCCCAATCTTCTGATGCCTCTGCAAAAGGCTTCATATCCACTTTTAATTGGACACATGGTTCAGATCTTTGATTGATAGCTATATTATGAGCCCTGGAATATTAAACATAATAATAGTTATAAACAGAGCTTTTTGTGGGGGCATGCAGTGCCCTTAAAGAGAAGTTCGACAAAAAGACATTTCCTTCAGCCTTTATTAAAATTTTTATACAAGAAATGAAATATCATGGACCAAAAGACAAAAGGAAATATATCCCAAATACCTACTCATACTAATATACCATACCACAATCCAATACCCGTAAAAAAAGCAACAATTAAAAAAAACAGTAGGCTGGAATCATTATATCCATGCAAAGGAACTTGTGATAATGTGGAATTAAGAGATAAAATTATAAATACAAAGGAAAGTAAATGACACAACAATAAGTAAATGTAAGTGGATATGGGAAGGCCACTGTACAGTAACCAAAAACATGGGGAGTAGATCTATTACACTATTTCAAAAAATAATTACATGATAGAATAATAATATTGATATATATTGTATATTAAAAAATGTTAGATTGGAGATAGTTAGAGGGAGTAAAAATCATTGGCGACCTTGGCTATATGGAAAACAAAATAACTGTAAAAAAACATAAAATGGATAATGTATGTTCCATCACTTTGTTAAATGTTCTGACCAGAATCATGTATAAAAATAAAATAGATAAATAGCTTCAATAAAGGCTATTATTGTTAGAAAAAAGTAACACATACGTAAAAAAATGTAAACTGTACACTGTTATTAAAGTATCAGGAATCTGATGAGTAGTAGTCTCTCATGATTTAAATGGTTAAGAACCATCATAGTAAATACTTACTTAAGAAATGCAGCATCCAAATCCCAATCAGAAAGCAGGGGGAGATATATTTCTTGTCCATAATCATCCACTGTTCTGTATGACAGTGTAAAATCTGATTTTATGTCAAAGGCTTTAACTAAAATACTTTGTAACACTTCCAGGGAAGTGATTTGTGGGTCCACAGAAAACTTCCTCAATTCTGGTTGTAGTTTGCCTTCACATTTCTGTCAATGTTGATGAAGTATAATATAGGTGATGAACTATATTGCAATCAGTATCTGAATATTGTACTTGACAAACCAATATTTATTATGTGCTCTTTTTGGAGACATCCACACTTTAATTATTATGACTAGTTTACTAACCAACATTTAATATAACGAGAATGCTATGTGACTAATGCTAGTACCCCCCACCCAGCTAATATTAATACATTAATTACTTCTACTTTTATTAAAACACTAGCCTCTGCCCGTGACTTTGTTCGCGTGGAATAGATACTTTGGGTTAACACTAATAGGCAGTGGAAGCTCTTGAGAGAAAGAAGCACCCGATTTTGAAACATTATTCATTAGTGCTCCGCGCCTATTGGTCTTAGCGTGATGATATATAACCTGTAACCATCCTCAATAAACGAGCAATATAAAACTGAAAAAAATTTTGATATCAGACCAGTAGTTCCTGAGATTAGCCTCTACAACATCACAAACTTACAAACTTTACCTCTTTATAATATTAGTATAAGTATAGATTTGCTGTTTTCATTTATCATAATAATAATAAACTGTAATGTTATCTATCTGTATACTTATATAATTATGCTATGTATATATATGAATATCCCAAATATTGCATACTATTTCTGTGGTACTCAAAGCACAGTATCTACCCCTCTTTGTTATTTGCCTATGTTGACATATTTCTATTTTATATGTTGTTACACCAAATATTTGGTGATTAAGTTTAAAATGTGTATTCGCCCTAACTTGACATTGGCATAATTGTCTACATAGGCAGAGGCCATACCGAAGAAAAAAAAGCTTTAAAAAGTGAACTTTGGATGCCAATAAATTATGCTATATACCTCACAATATTGCCAAATAAACACTGCTACATAAACACGGAATTCAAAAGTTAATGTTTTGCAGATATCAGACATTGGTTTTACAATGATAACATATAAAAATAAATATCAATATACATATCTGAGAAAGGTAAATTCTAAGACTAATTGAACTATTGCTATATTATTTAGTACACCTAAGTGTTTATTTCAGAGAAAAAAAGTTATACTAACCATTTATTTATGGCTATAAAAAACAACTATCAGGGAAGCTAATTATTTATAAAAAAAGTATTTAAATAGCATTTAAAAATACTAAATTTCTGTTAGTCGGAGTAACTCTTGTTAGTTAATATAAATAATTTTAATTTATACTACTGAGCAGTTTTTGTAAAGTTGTTATTATGTAAACATATTGATTAATAATTTTATAGAGATATAAAAGTTTATATACAATTACTTTATATATCTAAAATGTATGATATAAATATATAATAATTGATTTATATTGCAAAAAAATGGTATATACAGAATTAAGTTAAGGAAAACTATATGTAGGATACATATTTATTTTTTAATGTATTAAATACACATGTTTTATTAATAACAAATTAATGTAACTATACAAATGACTATCTTTCATACTTTTTAATACCATATTTTAATTATTCTTTTTCATTATTTATGACTGTAGTATATGTCAATACATATACTACATACTTTTAATATAGCTGTTCCTTATAAACATTTTTGATTTTTTTAAATATTATTACAGTTCATAAAGATTTCATATTTATTTTATCTAAGCAGACAACTGAAAAAAATAACTACATTTCATTACAGTTTTCTTGAGATACTGCAGTAAAATTTGAATAATATAGGAGATGTTACGGATTTTTGTCATAAACAATTAAATATATGATCACAGTTTAACCATTTTCAACCGAATATTATGATATATAAATTATTATAAATATAATATAACAATACAAACCTTGACTTTCACTCTCACTGCTTCTTTGCTATATCCAAACATGATTTTGCATTACTTTCAGTTATACTTTTTTTATAAACATACTCGACAAGACTTGCGACAAAGTAATTTAAATGTTTGCACCTAATGTTAAATTAAAAACGCAAAATTAACTCTTCGACAACAAACCGACTGACTGCTTTGCTTTCGTGTTTTCTCAATTCCATTCGATTCTGAATTTGAAAGTATATGCCAGTGTTGCCGTTTAAGAAATACAAAAGTCACCAGACGTCATTTAAAAAATCGTTATGAAAAATACATAATTAAAAAATCGTCAAAAAAATTAAAAAATACTGAATCATTATTATTTTTATTTACAATTTTAGTAGTTGTTGGTTGTAAAAGTTTTATAGTATTTTTTAAAGCTTTTCAAGGTAAACTCATTTTGAACTTAATAAATTATAGTGAAAACATTGTTTTGAACTTTTTAACGTATATTTAAATGAAAATGGAATAAGAATATAGGAAGTAAATATTCTGTCTCTAGGGCAATTGTGAAGTTTTATTTCGTTTATGTTCGCTGAAAATAATTTATCATTCGATGTCTAAAATTGATTGTACAATTAGTCGATTTCTAATCGTCCTCCCTAATTTATACTAGAAATGTTATTACACGGATCACAGTAGGGCTGTTGATATTTTTAAAAATATCAGTATATAATATATCGGCAAATAAATATTCATATATTGATGCACAACGGCTTTATTAAACATAAATAGTGATTTATCTTAACATCGCTATACAGTTTTTAATCCAGTATATATGTGCAATTTATACCAAATTGTAAATGTTTTAAAATAATACGTTATAGTATCCATTAAGGGCCACTCGAACAAACGTTATTTAATCATTTTGATCTTAATTGTTATCAATACTGTTTTTTCTAAATAAGGTAACTATGTATACCAATATTTTTCAGTCCACAAGCTACTATGTTTTTTAAGTCGTGGTGGTCTAATGGTTTGACGGATGGTAAACATTTCGATGTTTGCAGGTTTGAACACCGGTGTGTATTAACGATTTTTTTTTTAAATTGTCTCACATTTACTAATTTGAATTGGTAACGCTATCAGCTAAAGGTGAAAGAAAACATCGTTAGAAGTTCTGAACCTGAAAAATGTTCCTGTTGTATTACTATAATATATGGGTAAACATACAGTTTTGGATTTCTCAGAATTGGAAGTAGTCAATACGTTGTGAGCTGGTGTGGTGATTAGACGCCTACTCCAGATTCCGTTGTTTCGGTTTTTTGATCTAAAACGACGTCAGCGTCGGTAACGATGTGAGAAATACGATAAATTCAGAATGGAGTGGAAAAGGAAAACATCGACTCAACCTAGGTGGGATAAGGGTGATAAGATGATTATATAGATAAGATATTAATATATAATTTAAAAAATTAAGCCGTCACGGGACGACTGGCTGATGTAAAACATCAAAATTGTTTAGTTTAATTTATATGCATAAAAGAACATATTAAGACAGGAATCAGCTATGGTATAATAAAAAGATAAAGCATTACGAATTTTTTCTATAAAATAATAACTGTTTATTTATTTGTTACATAATATACAGATTACAAAAATTCAACTAGACGCAGGCGCAGTGTATTTGGCGGCATTTATCAAAATATCGTATGTTGTAGTAGTATCAGTGGCCGACAAAACAGTTTGAATCTTATGTTTATATCGATAGGGTTGCAAATGTTTTTGAGTATTACGTTAATAGTGTAAAGTTCGTGTTTTGTGTTGCCACGCTAACCATCAGGTTTACCCTCCACTTTTTTTTTTTAACTTTATTTTTGGCAATCAATCTTTCCGATTATTACTGCCATTATCACGTAGTCAATAATATCACAAGCTTCGTGTGATCATTCCAATATTAAGCAACATGTGAATCCATATTCTAACAAGATGGTGGATCCCTTGCTAGAACCTTCCAGTGAGTTTTTGTGGCATCTCAGAATTTCATGCTCCGTGTTATTATTTTCCATTCACTTCACTTATGCATAATAAACTAACTATATTACGTAAAACACCACCAAATTTACACAATATATAGTCAAATAACACAAGATTATGAATAAAATATAAAATCCACTACATGACAGACTAAAATCCCGCCAAAAACTCCAAACCCTCCACTTATAGATGTTTTACATCAAAATATCGATTGCCTATAACTAAATTTCTATATTGAACGATTGATATATCGTCCAAATACATTTTAGTAAATAATATCGATATTTCGTTTTATCGATATTTTATCGACAGTCCTTCTCCTACATTGCAGTTGTTATCTTTTATCTAAGACCTGTGATTTTATATTTACTTTCTAAAATGACGGCTCCTAATAGCGCTCCTCATATTGATCGTGAATTGGATTTATCAAATACTGGCAGAGGTGTATGGCTTGTGAAGGTACCTAAATATATAGCTAATAAATGGGAAAAGGCCCCAGGAAATATAGAAGTGGGTAAATTGAAAATATCGCGCGTATCAGGAAAACTGCCTCAAGTGCAATTATCGTTATCTGAAACGGTTCTTTGCCTCAAAGAACCTGGAGAACAAAATATACCAAAAGAACATATACTTGACGTGTCAACTGTCATGAGCCAAACATTAGGAGTATTTTCTCATGTCGTGCGTAAGTATCTATCATTCATTAGGATTTGTGATGTACTTTATCTTAGATGTTTTTGTAAATTATGCTAATCATTTGCGATATAAAAATCTGTGATTTCTTTATCATTAAATCTGCCTTCTACTGACCAATACAGCGTTTTTCTAAACTTATGCTTATATCCATGCAGTGCTGTTAAACTCCAATATATACCGAAAAGTTTAAAATATTCCTTAGGAGAAATTGTTATTTTCTAGCATCAAATACAGACTCAGTTGTACCAGAATCAGAGAAACTTTATATGGAAGGTAGGATTGTACAGAAATTAGAGTGCAGACCCTATGCAGATAACACTTATTATAAATTGAAATCAGAGTCTATAAGGAAAGCGTCCATGCCACAGCGGAAAGTTCAACAACTTGATAGAATAGTACAGAACTTCAAACCTGTATCTGATCACAAACATAATGTAAGTATAATTTCTTTTTTAATTTTAAATACAAGTGTTTCTGTTTATGCTGACAATGAAAGTATTTGCTTTAATTAATTAGTGCCAACCAACTTATGTATGGAATTATAATTATGGAATGTAAATTTTATAATAAAGTATAATATATGACTCTAAATATGAAATAAATTATATAATTATAATATAAGCCTGCAATAAATCTAACTGAGGGATATAATTAACTTCTAAGTCAAGTTTCCTAGCAGTCTATCTAGCTGTTTTGTCTTGATTGATCTATGGATTAACATCTAAATACAAAATAACAGACATCAAAGCATACCTTGATTTTTGTAACATTTATTATAAATTCACTTATCTTTTTAGATAAAATGCACATGTATGTACATACATATATATGTACAATACCTATTAATTATTACAATAATTTTTGTTATGGTGTAAATGAAAAATAATTCAAATATGTTTTGTGTTACTATTAATGCTATGTTTAATTTATTTATTCACATAAAAATTGTAAAAGATTTTGTATTTAATAAGTTATTACATAAATCTAACTCAATTAAATAATAATAATCCCTTTTTAATTAAAATTTCAGCTTGTGTATAGCAAGGCCATTTATACAAATATATGTGATTATATACTAGTATTTATCTTGTATATTATATTAGCCTCTGCCCGTGAATTCATCCGCATAGAATAGCTACATCGTCCTAATGTTAACACCCAGCGGAAGCTCTCAAAAGGAATAAAAACTGGATTTTAAAATTTTTTTCAAATCGGACTAGTAGTTCCTGAGATTACTCCCTACAATGTCACAAACTCACAACATCACAAACTTTACCTTTTTATAATATTAGATTATATAAGTATATTATTATTAGATTTAAAGATATTTTTATAAAATTTACAGATAGAATATCAAGAGAAGAAAAAAGCTGAGGGTAAAAAGGCCAGGGATGATAAAGATGCTGTACTCAACATGCTATTTGCAGCATTTGAGAAACATCAATACTATAATATTAAAGATTTGCAAAAGGTAATTATGAAATACAAAGTTAACATTTTGATAATCAAGTATCACAGCTATGAGTTTGATTTCGTTTTCACTCAGTTAATAGAATACCTATGTTATTGCATGTATCAGATTCTATTACTAATGAATGCCAAAATTTGTAAAGTAAATTTTAATTACTGAGGTTTATGTAACTTGTGTCCAGTACGTGTTATATTATTCTAGAACAAAGGTTTCGGCTGGACTCTGTATCTCGAAAACATCAACGGATGTTATGACTATTTGTTTTTACAACTACTTATGAGTAGTCCCTTTAATATAATTATAATAGATTCGGACTGTATTTATATTTCATGTAATATATAATTTTGAGATTCTGCATGTTTTTTTATGTTATGAGATACCAAACAGGCATGCATTCCGGAGGACTGCAGTCCAATCATTGTTAACTAGTTACTGTAGCCTATAATTATGTATAACTAACTTACAATGAACCTCAGTCCTGAGAACAGTCATAATAAGTTGGTTCTCCTGAAGAGTGAATCAAAACAGCTCAAGTGACAGTATGTAATTGTTGTGTATGTGACATGAATGAAAGGGCAGCTATTTTAATACGCTCTGACGTTTATTACGAGAACTAACAGTGAAAGCAGTCACTGTACATATATATAACAGCTAGCCCCTGCACGCGACTTTGTCTGTGTAGTCTGTAGGTCCTCTGGGCTAACACTAACTTGCAGTAGAAGCTCTTAAGAGGAAAAAATATCCCGATTTTGAAACATTTTTCATTTGTACTCCGCTCCTATTGGCTTCAGCGAGATAATATATAACCTATAACCTTCTTCGATAGATGAGCTATATAATACTGATTTTTTTTTTAATCGGACCAGTCGTTCCTGATTACCCCCTACAATATCACAAACTCTACCTCTTTATAATATTAGTATAAATAAATACATAATTCTCCCTCTTTTAGAAATATATTATTGGAAAAGAAAGGTTTGACATTAGTTTCCAGAATTGATAGTGATACAATATTTGACCCAAACCTTGGGACAAGTGGAGTGCTCATGTTGGTATTCAAGTTCTGGTAGATTCTCAATATTACTAGCAGTATCTTTTGAATGCTTTGAACTTAATATGAAGTATGTAGTATTCTGTGGATTAACAGTGTGGTTGTTAGGTCATCAAGTTGGGGTTGGTTGAGCATAGACAAATACTTGGAACTTGTGATCTACATACTGGTTTGGGACCTCAGACAATGTTCATCAATGCCTAATTGCATCACTTACTTTCCTTTGTGAAATTGTCTTAAACGCAATTTTTTAGATAATTTATTATACTAGAAGGCCCGGCGAACATTGTCCCGCGCTGATAATAAAAAAACTGACAAATCAAACACTTCTATCTTTCTCATGAATCACTATCTATTGGTGAAAACCATATGAAAATACGTTTAGTAGTTTTTGAATTGATCATTAACAGACAGGCAAACGTGGTAGAGGACATTGTTTTATACGATATAAAGATTTTCTAGTAAAGTCATTGTACCATTTCTACTGTATATAATTTGAATCTCTTTATCCCGTATTTTGTTGCAGATAACAAGACAACCAATAGTTTATTTGAAGGAGATTTTGAATGAAGTTTGTAATTATAATTTAAAAAATCCACATAAAAACATGTGGGAGTTGAAACCTGAATATAGACATTACAAACAAGACATTCCCGTCGAGGTGAAGGAAGATAAAAACAATTCTGATAGTGATTAAATATTGGTTAACATATTTAGTGTTATTTTTATTATTAAGATTTATCAAACCTTAAGACTTACATTGATGTAAATATTTAATGTCCATTATATTGTTTATAAGTTACATGATTAAATTGCTTTCTATATACATTTGTGTCAGTTAAAACGAAAAATTCGATGTTTCACGTTTAATGATAGTTATAACATAGATACTCTTAAATACACAAACCTTTGTAGAATACATAAAGATGACTAATTAACAATTTTAAATATTTATATAATTTTTTTTTTCGAAATGACTACGCTATGACATAGTAAGGTCTTAACAGCTTCACTGGACTACTACTGTATATAATTAATAAACTAGTAATTTTACATATATATGAACTTCATTTATATTAACAAGTTTTGAATAATAATATCAATCTTATAATATTAAATATCAGTCAAGAGTGATTTTAAAATGCAAACAAGAGATTGATAGTTGTTTATATAAACTTTTTAAAAATAGAAATATAGAGATTTTTGAAGTCTTAATAAATATAAATATGTACTATATATAGACAGCCACTACTAAGGTAAGTAGTTCCCAAATATATTAAAGACACTAATTTTTAATCTTATAGCATACATCAATTCCAATGATACAAGATTAAAGAATCATCAATGTTTATTTATGTTATCAAATTTTATACATACTTCATTTCTCAATATTATTTAAGTAACTTACTAATAATGTTCTAACAGAAAGGGCCCAGCTGAGGTCAATCAAGAAGGAATTAATATGTATTTCTGGTATCAACTTAATATATATTTGCATGTTTAATAAATTATAACTACTAAAGAGGCTGTTAGTTTTATTATTTTAAAATGGCAACGGGTACGCGCCCAGTTTGGCCAAATGACTTGCACTTTAAAAAAAAGAAAAAGTAACTAAAAGTTACACATTTTGTGGAAAAATACGTTTTAAGTTTGACCATGTTAACACGCTCGACTTAAATGTATCTTAAAAATAAATGAATTGTTTTAAGTCAATTATAAAAAAAAGACGTTTAAATAGGCACTTTAATAAAATTC
This sequence comes from Antheraea mylitta, assembly GCA_014332785.1. Classification (NCBI taxonomy): domain Eukaryota; kingdom Metazoa; phylum Arthropoda; class Insecta; order Lepidoptera; family Saturniidae; genus Antheraea; species Antheraea mylitta. The sequence goes on along the minus strand of JACEII010000008.1, from coordinate 13,189,158 downwards.
ATGTAGCTAATTCGATTCTTTATAAAAAACGTTGCAAAACCAATCCAATACAGACCGTGTAACAACATAATGATGACCTACGAAAATTAGCATAAAACCAAATTAAGTCGTAATGTCAGCGAATCAAATACGTACATTTTTTTTAAATTAAAATGACATAACATAATTATTTCAATTAAAAAAATCATCGAATTATTTAACTATATTTGCTATCTTCGGTACTGAGTTTCTAACAGGTAAAAAAGAAAACGTCAGTCGTCTATTTTCGTAGATTTGTTTGTATTGAAATGGCTGTTGAATGAACGAATTCTTCCCGCAATGTTAAATTACTTACTACTGAAAATTCGATGGTACCGTACATTTTAAATTACTTTTTTTTTTTAGTAAGGATGAAAATTGTGTTTAGAACCATAAACGATGGAGGTTATATCAAAAGAAACATTGATACAATATTGGACAATACAAATTGTGTGCGTATACATGTTGCTATTTTAAATAGCAGCTTATATTAGTAAACTTGATATATATGTATATTACATAAAGAAATGGTATAAAAGCCCGATATAAGAATAAAGAAACACCAATAAAGCTGTGCCAGCTTGAATTTAAAAAGGGTATCGAGAAAATAGCTGCAATCTTCTGCTTAATACTTATATACGACATATAACATTTAGGTTAAACCGGTGGGTATAGAAGTATAAAATGTTACACAGGAGTTTCTTATGTAACATATTTGAGCATTAAGAATACATTTTGGAGAATTCATCCTCTAAGGAGTTTAAGAATGAAATGTAAAGACATTTTAAAGACAATACAGTAAAACGGTTTTAACCTTAGATTAATAACCGAACAAATTATTTTCCATTTTCAAGATTCCTTTATTCAATTTATGGCGTCGTATTTAGATTTCTTTATGTAACTGGCGAGGCAACACGAGAGAATGGTACCGACAAGTGGGAGTAAGGCAGTACCGATTGCAATGCCGATTAGTAAATCCATATTTTTCTCCACATATTCAGTGATGACTTCGTAACAACCCTGTGTGATAAAAAAATAATTAATGAACAAATTCATTATACAATTTGATTAATAAATTATACGCAAAAACTCATTTATATTTGAAATATTAACTCAGACCCGATAAGATATACAGATATTTGTAGGTGATAGAGCCACGCTGAAAATGTAACTAGTTTCAGCATGAATGGGTCGCCTCGTCCGGGGTAGTACCACCCGACCCACAGAAAGACCGACGTGAAGTAACAGTGCTTGAATTGTTGCGTTTCGTTTGGTCAGTGAGAACGCTGGTGGCCCACCTCCCTTCCTACCTCCCCCTTTCTTTCCCTTCCCTTCCCTCTCACCCATATATAGGCTGGCAACGCACTTGTGATTCCCCTGGTGTTACTAGTGTCTATGGACGGTGGTGATCACTTAACATCAGGTTTGTTCGTTTGCCTCCTTTGATATAAAAAAGACCAACAATAGAAACTTGAATTTTATTAGTATGTACAGATTTTGAAAAATTATTTGAATGTATATATCCTGGGGGCCTAGCCAAGTTGCTTATCTAAGATCACTAACGCATATAGAAAACGGAAAAATGTATGGAGACGATATTTCTGAACGCTATATCACGTGATTTAATCATTATTTTACTTGACTAGGCCCCCCGGTAATGTATTTTAATAAGTAGCTAATGACAATTAAAATAGATGTTTGTGGTAATACTAACTTTTTTTTATATTTTATAACCAATCACCACGAACAGAATTTGTACAATCCTTCCTAACTATTCCTAATACAAATTCGATTGTAGGTTTGTTTGTTTGTTCCGTTTTCGTGCCTTAAGTATTCAACTGATTATCATGAAATTTGGCATTCAAATCATCAGAGACACAGAGAAGGAAATAGGATACCTTTTTTCCAGCAAAGAGTAGTGTTTCTGAGATACGTGTTAAATATATTTCGCGAGCAAAAGTAGGCATTTAATATTTGTTAACTTTGAATACATTTCAATGACGTACATTTATCTTTATGTGTTCTTTCTAAACGTTGTCATTATAATATGAAATTAATGGTGGTTACCGTTTGATAAACGCCGCTGTAATTGGCCGTGACGCAGTTGGTCGGGTCGTGGCAACAGGAGATAGGGATCACACGTTGCGGCGACAGCCGCATCCAGTCCGTATAGTTATTCACTCCACAGCAGTGCAACTGCCATAATGTAAACGTACATTATACAAAGAACTAACATGATATAACAAATTTCAAAGGCTTCAATACAATCTCTTTAACTACAAAATTCGTTTGTATTGATTATAATTTCAATTATAGTTTAATATTAGTAGGTGGTAGAGCCACGCTGAAGCTATTACTGGTTTCAGTATGAATGGGTCGGCTCGTCCGGGGTAGTAACACCCCTCTCACAGAAAACCGACGTGAAATAACAGTGCTTGCATTGTTGTGTTTCGTTCAGTCAGTGAGAGCGCTGGAGGCCCACCTCCGTTCCTCTTTCCTCCTTTCCCTTTCCTTCCCCTCCACCTCTCCCATATACAGGCTGGCAACGCATTTGCGACTTCCCTGATGTCGCTGGTGTCTATGGACGGTGGTTATCACTTAACATCACGTGACCCACCAGTTCGTTTGCCTCCTTTGATATAAAAAAAATATATATATATTTTGAAATCATAGCAATAAGACTAGAATACATTAAATGTTGGACTTCCAGTTGGATGACTATTAGTCAGATGGTCGATGGTTTTTATTATTGACTGAACATTTACTTTTAATAATATGTATATGGGGTGAAACGAGGGACCCGTAGTGGGTCGCATATATATAAAGAATATTTAATACAAACAGGGCTTATCGTTTCCGAAAGTGGTGATAGCATTAATAACTTATGTAAAGTTTAGTTGTTCCCAACATTCAAACTGTTAAATACTGAGTAATGTATGTATAATATAAAAATACAATGTACATTAACTATAATCATATGATATAATAAATGTATGAAAAAAATATCTTCCAAAAATATTGTTTAGTTTACCAACAGGATATCTACACTAATATTATAAAGTTCACGAGACTATAAATTCGAATACTTTAATCTCCGGAAATACTAGACGCATTGGAAAAAATATTTTTGTATCTAAATTTTACTAGCTGTTTTTCCCGGTCTCGTAAGGATGTTCTAACGAAGAACATTAACCTGAATCTTCCTTGTACAATGTGACCTTGTTATAAAATGAAATGGCATCTCAATAGCTGAATACAGTTTGGTAATTTTGACAATACTTTTATGGTAGGCGTCGACATTTGCGCATCGTAAGCATGCAAATAGGTGCAGCCGTTCTGGTGCGATGTGCTTACATACATTCGGCAATTGATTTTTATTTATATAGACTTATTAAGGAAGGTTCATCTTCCCTTTCCGATAATAAATATAAGGAGGAGTTGTTGAGGCGTGTATGCTTGGTACACATATACGTTTCAACAGCTCATACATATATGAATAGTTAGCTAGGTTAGCTAAGATATATCGCGATTTTGCATGCAACAGGCAACAGACAAGCCGAGGTGTGCCGTGCACCCTTGAGATGGTTGCCAAAATAAAATCGGCTGAGTGCCTTAAGCGCTCGCCTTAGTAGTCCGGTGAAGCCGTTAAGACCTTGCTGGGTCAATAGCGTAGTCATTTCGAAAAAAAAAAGTTCATCTTCCATCTGGAACTGTGTACCATCCATAATCACCATAAAAGAAGTAAAGAGTAAGAAAAATATAAATCTTGGTAGCTTTAAAAAAAAATTAAGCCGTCACGGGTCGCCTGGCAGATGTGAAACATCGAAATTGTTGGAATTAAACGAATCTCAAATTATACTATAGCTTAATGCGGCAAGAGATATTGCGCTTACGCATGCCATCGTCGCGTCGTCGCCACGCCAACAATCAGGTTTACCAGCGCCTATAGATGGTGCACATCAAATAAAATTCTATTTTTTTAATAGATCAAAGCTAAATAAATACAAAACCTAATCTATCATTCTTGAACAGTTACAGCGTCGTACAGTGGTTTGTGTCTGTAGTAAGAGGTCGGAAAAAGAATATGGATTTACAATTTTCGAAAACTACCGTTCCCCCAAAAAAGAAGTGCCGAAAAAGGCCTGTCCATAACAATACATCAATTGTCATATAAAGCGTAAGTCAGAAGGTACTGTAAGCCAAAAAGTAGTAATAATGTGTCTGTGAAGTTGGCATACAAAGATATCGGAATTGTGAAACAAATATGAGTTTTGATATTCAAATCAATAGTTCTGGAGTTCCTGAAATTTAGAGAAATAGTTCTGTACTTTAAAGACCCCATATGAGCATAAGAAATATGGGGGTGCCAAATTCACGCAGCATACAAATGTCATGACAGAGGAGTTCTGAAAGGAGTTCTGGGCTCCTTTGCAATAGTTCTGGAGTTCTTTGCAGTATGAGCAATAGTTCTGGAGTTCTTTGCAGTATGAGCAATAGTTCTGCACAATTGAAGCCACGGCAGCCCATTGAAAATCACACCGTGTAAGTATGTAAAAAATTAACTCTCGATTTTTGAGTAGTCCTAAGGAGTTCTGGGCTGCTTTATAATAATTCTGGAGCTCTTTGCAATATGAGCAATAGTTCTGCATAATTGAAGCCATGGCAGCCCTTTGAAAATAACATCGTACAAGTATGAAAAAAAAAACTTTCATTTTCTTATTAATTTTAAGGAGTTCTGGGCTCCTTTACAATAGTTCTGGAATCCTTTGCAATATGAGCAATAGTTCTGCATAATTGAAGCCATGGCAGCCCTTTAAAGATAACACCGTGTAAGTATGAAAAAAAAACTTTAATTTTTTTATTAAATCTAAGGAGTTCTGGACTCCTTTACAATCTTTCTGGGAGTTCTTTGCAATATGAGCAATAGTTCTGCATAATTGAAGCCATGGCAGCCCTTTGAAAATAACACCGTACAGGTATGAAAAAAAAACTTTCATTTTTTTATTAATTCTTAAGAGTTCTAGGCTCCTTTACAATAGTTCTGGAGTTCTTTGCAATATGAGCAATAGTTCTGCATAATTGAAGCCATGACAGCCCTTTGAAAATAAAACCGTACAAGTATGAAAAAAAACTTTCATTTTTTTATTAATTCTAAGGAGTTCTAGGCTCCTTTACAATAGTTCTAGAGTTCTTTGCAATATGAGCAATAGTTCTGCATAATTAAAGCCATGGCAGCCCTTTGAAAATAACACCGTGTAAGTATGAAAAAAAAAACATTTTTTTATTAATTAAAGCGAAGCCACGCTTAATAGTTGGTATAAATTAAAATAGCTTAAATTACTTTATATGAGGTCACCTATCTGCCAATGACAGTTAGATCTGTATAACTGTTTTGGAAATAGTGCTGCGGGCAAAGCCACGGTAGTCTAGATTAAAATATACTAAATTACTTGTTATAGTATCTGGTATCTATTGGTGAAAGTTCTATGAAAATGGGTTCATCCGTTTTGGAGATAGCATTGCAGACGAAGCTGCGGTTAACACTTAGTCTAATTTAGAGTAGCCTATGTAACCCGCTGTAATTTCAGCTATCTGTCAGTGAAATTTCCGTCATAATCAAGATTACCCGGAACAAACAGACAAACAGACAGATCGACAAAAATTTAAAAAATTGCATTTTTGTTGTCAGAAGCTTATACTTTCATACCCAATCAGTCTTTTTTTTATTTTAATATTACATACAAACCAGGAATTCGGTATCTTAACTCTACCGTCTCAATACATTCCAGGACCAAGACCAGGACCAGGACCAGGACCAGCACCAGGACCAGCACCCGGACCAGGACCAGGACCTGGACCTGGACCAGGACTAGGACCAGGACCAGGACCAGGACCAGGACTAAACGAAAACAAACTAATGGAAGATAACAATTTTGAAAAGATTTTATAACTTCTAACGCGTGTACCAGACCACACTTTTTTTTTATTTAATGCCCTAATGTCCACTCTATCAAAAATTATTGTACTTTTAATGGCGACGCGGCTTAAGACAAGAGTAGTAATTTTATACTTATGGTTTGTTTGGTTTTTTTTTCAAACTGATTACGCTATTGGCCTGGCAGGACCTTAACCGCTCGCTAATCATTAAAAACGAAGTTCCAGGAATTCGGTATCTTAACTCTACCGTCCGAAAAACTGAATTTAGTAAAAGACTGGCATAATGTAAATACTAGAAACTGTAATAAACTGGTCGTCCCATGTTTCAGACTTAGTAAAACCAGTAATAGTTTTACAATAAAATCCCAAAACATGTTACCGATTTGTCGGACTGCAAATTTAAGCGCCACGTCAAGCGGGTGTTAGTGTCAAAAGGATATTATAGAGTACGGTGTTTTTTTTTTTTATTAAAGCACGACAAAGTGACTGCTCTATGCCTGATGGTAAGCATAGTACAATCCAAGAACAGTGGCGACCACCGCGAGACAGATCATCCATCGTCGGTCGCCACTGTCATGCCGGCCATAATGACGAAAGTCACCCGGTACTGGATATGCACAGACTGATCCCGAAACGCGACGCGCAAAAGCGAGCCACTATGACGGGTTTTTTCGCCATGTACATGGTGGTTGCGACCCAGTCGGGCTGTATAACCCTAACACCCCTCTATCGCCATTGCCTCGTTCGTTGATCAGCAGGGTGCACCACGTGCAGGTGAGGTTGGCTTGGGTGTCTTAAGTCTTAAGATGTTACTCGACACCCCTTACACCCCAAAAGGGCTCCCATGACTTCAGTTATGCAGAACTATTGCTCATATTGCAAAGAACTCCAGAACTATTATAAGGAGCCTAGAACTCCTTAGAATTAATAAAAAAATGAAAGTTTTTTTTTCATACTTATATGGTGTGATTTTCATTGGGCAGCTACGGCTTTAATTATGCAGAACTTATTGCTCATAATGCAAAGAACCCCAGAACTATTGTAAAGGAGCCCAGAACTCCTTGGAACTACTCAAAAATCGAGAGTTGGTTTTTTGCATATTTGTACGGTGTGATTTTCAATGGGCTGCCACGGCTTCAATTATGCAGAACTATTGCTCATACTGCAAAGAACTCCAGAACTATTGCAAAGGAGCCCAGAACTCCTTTCAGAACTCCTCTGTCATGACCTTTGTATGCTGCGTGAATTTGGTACCCCCATATTTCTTATGCTCATATGGGGTTTTTGTTGTGCAGAACTATTTCTCTAAATTTCAGGAAATCCAGAACTATTGATTTGAATATCAGAACTCATTTTTGTTTCACAATTCCGATATCTTTGTATGCCAATTTCACAGACACAGTAATAATGCAGTCATGTGACGCGGGGTATCGTGAGTCGAGAGTTGCAACCACGGGTTGCATTTATTTGTGTATCAATAATAATAAATTAATCTAAATCAAGAATATTTAATATATATAATTTAATATTTATTTGCTATGTGTTACGTCATAGACCAATCACATATACGAGTAGTACTTATTTATGTATTCCCAATACAGAGTTTTTAAATATTTAATGTAAAAAATGGTTTTAGGTCATCTGCGTAGTTGGCTTAATGTGAAAACTAGTTCATAATACATGTAGTCAAGTCGAATAAAGTGATTGACCGCTGGCTATTTTTAAAACTGTGGCAGTGATGCAACTAAACCTATTTACTATATATTACTTTGCCGATGCCCTCGATATATCTAGTAAAATTAGAATCTTGAATATCACGAGATTCGTAATTATCAAGAGCACTTAATAATTAGTATAATCGTTTATAGTAGAAACTCGCATTAGACCAACTAATACTAAACCGACTATTTTTTGTACTATAACCAAATAATAGATGTACTTGTGACATTTATATAGTTTTAAATAAATAGAAAATTAACAACCTAAATACAACTGAAAAGTTGTATACAATATGTTGTCGGTTAATGGACGATAATTTTACGTGATAATGTCCTAAGAAAATATTGATGAAAAGTTGCATACTTTTATGGATTGAATTATTCTATATATAGATATATATGTTACATGCCAAACGCTTAGCAGATTGCGCCTCTCTATCGCTTGTTCCGCGCTCTCGCTTGCACGCTCGGGTCAGACGAAACGTGACAATAAATCAAGCTTTCTCGTGAGTGTAGCCAACGTTCGTCTATTTATAATTTATCACGTCAAAATAATGCCTGTTTACTTAAATACATAATTCTTACCGTCGATTGTGCGAAGTCAAAGTTGGCCTTATTATGATCGTATTCTTTGATTGTTTGAGTAAGTCCATTATGCAGTCCTATAGCAAAGGTGTCTCGGTAGCAAGCGACAGAGGCACCAACGCCCGCGTCCATCATGAAAATACATGCTAAGAATCCACCGTACTGACATGAAAGAAAATAATTAGTATATAAATATGATAAAGAACTGAGACATTGATAATTCACGTAATTAAATAAATAATAACAATACTTTCACTTACTTTCTAAATTGGAGTAGTTAAAGACTTGGAATTCTAAGTTTACTTTTATTATTTTATAATGCTAAATACATTCAATTATCGTCTCTATTTACAAGAAAAAGAGATCTTTCTTTTTTTTTAATTATACTTGTTTATTAAACATTTAGTGATTTTTTTTACGAATCATAAACTCCATTAATATGTAACGGAGATATCTGACGACATATCAGGGTTTTACACATGTTTAAAATTACATACATTAAGTGAAGTTTATAACTAGATAGAAACTAGAAGATGAAATAATCTTTATTATATAAAAACATTATAGTAATAGGCTTGTATTAATAGTAAGTATTCCTGAAATCATATACTGATTGCAAATAAAAAATATTTAAACATATGTTAACTTACCACAAAAAGAAGAACTGGTCGTCCTTTGATGATACAAGAAAATGCAGTTGAACTGATGAGCACAATTAAGCCGGCAATGCCGATTATCACATCAGGAGCTGTACCGGAGAATTCTGGAGACAGTTCTAAATACTTGTACAAGCCGAACTCTGCCCAGAGCCCTACGACTAAGAGAAGTATCCCTGTCAACTGGAAACAGTTAAATTATGTAAGGACTTTTCTTGTGGGACCACGCGCGGACACGCAAAGCCCTTGAAGGGAATTTCGAAAACAACGAACTAAGGCCATAAAAACTGAACAAAATTATAAACCTACAACTTTCGAAAATTAGAATGCCCCAAAAAAGAAGTGACAAAAAAAGGCCGGTGTAAGTGTTAATAAGTTATTAAGAAGTAGCAATTGATTTGTAAATTAGGAGACACTGTTATAAAAGTGACTAAGCCTGACCGCCTTTTCACGTAAACCGATGTAAAAGTATTTACGTATATGATATCTAATGACGTCATTGCGATCTGACTCTATTTCTGTTTGTAATTTTTATTTGTAGCTAGATTTATGTTTCTCTTTTTTTCAGATATAAAAAACACATTACAATAAGAGTGGATCTCACTTCGTCATGACGTCTTCTTTAACGATAAAAAATGTAGAATGTATGTAGAGTGATATATTTTTCTAGTATAAATACCATTTTATAATAAAGTCATATGTACTCTGTTTTGTAAGATAAAAAGAGTAAAATCCATTAAATTCAATGGATACAATATTTTACATGAAAAGTATGTTCGTTAGGGCTCTCACTTCCCCTTCATAACTGTATTATTAATTACTTTTTTGAAACAACAGCTGTCAGCCTTTCTAAACGACAGTGATATTGTTAGTACGTTTTGTCGATTACTAGCTTCTGCCCGGGACTTCGTACATGTGGAATAGTTACATTGGGTTAATGCTAACACGCAGCGGAAGCTATCAAAAGGAAAAAAACACCCCGATTTTGAAACATTCTTCATTGGTGCTCCGCTCATATTGGTCTTAGCATGATAATACATAGCCTATAGCTTTCCGCGATAAGTGACTTATTTAAACTGAAATACTTTTTCAAATCGAACGAGTAGTACCTCAGGTTAGCGCGTTCAACTAAACAAACAAACACACCCTCCAGATTTATAATATCAGTACCATATAAGACATGCACATTCGTTTATTCTAAAGCTTTACTATCGTCTAATGCAGTTGCCACCGAGTCTAAGCCTAGAAAGGTATCTCATATGCAGTTATAGAAATAATTATTACTGTATAAACTAAAATTTGGTGCTACTCTTTGTTTAGACTAGTATTTGATAATATCGTAAAAAGGTTTTAACGTTTATAATTACGTTTTCCTCCATCGAAATATTATGAAATTTGTACTTGGATTTGATTACTACGCTACAGGTGTCGAATCATAAGTTTTAAATCAAGCGTTTTCTTGCTAATCGGTTATATTTAGGTTTTGTGTTTTCTTTATGTGGTCTATATAAGTGCGACTGATAAAATCAAATAAAAATTACCCACTTATAAATTTTACGAGTTTGTTTGTTCAGGTGTGTAACGGAGGCACATATTAATAATAATGGATATAAAAACAGCTTTTCTTCCAGTATTTATTGCAGATTTTTTCTTTAAGTGGGTATCGTAGATAGAGTTGGTATTTCGAGTAATTCACCACAAAATGCAGTTTAGGTGTTTTACCCAGTGTAATAGAGAGCATGGGTTTATTCTAATCACATATATTTCAAAACTAATGACCACAAAATAATATTCTTGTGTGGCTTAATTATTAATTAATTATCTATACATATATTTAAAAAAATATAAAACAGACTTAAAAAAAACATCATATCTAGTCCTAGATTATCATAAACCTACGATTTTCTGAATCACTATACAATTCCTATTCGATTTTGAGGATTTCCTTGCCGTATTATCAAAACCGAAGGTCGAATGCTGATAAAATTATTGCCTCTTTCCAAAAGAAAAAGAATTTTCCAAATCTGTTTATAAATCACGAAGTTATGATGTAATAAACATTTAAAAAAAGTGTGTGTGTACTTATGTACACGCGTTAGAAGTTATACTTCTGTGGCTTAACAAGATAAAAATCTTTTCAAAAATTTTATCTTTCGCCTTATTCTACGTTTGTAGATAAAATGGCACTAACAATGGAAAAAAGGTATTTATTACATTGGAAATTTTAATACAAACAAATACAAACAACAAATACAAAGAAACAAAATGTTGACTATAGCTAACTTCAGGGTATTGGTTTTTCGTGACGGTAAAATTTACTCTCATCATTATTCTCTAACGCGCCAAAAGAAGAATAATTTCAAAAATACAGTTGAGTTGAGAACCTCCTTCTTTTTGAAATCGGTTAATAGAATATTCATAAAGGTGGTTCAAGAGTGAAAGTCGAAGCATATCGTCCGATATCAATTTTACCTGTCTCTAGCAAGCTCTTCGAACAAATAGTCTACGACCAAATGTATCCTTTATTACAAAAATGTATACCAGATACTCAGCACGGATTCATGCGAAAAAGATCAGTGGTCTCGAATCTGGCTAGCTTCACAAATTTTGTAGTTGGCGTAATGGATCGTGGTTCTCAAGTAGATACAATTTATACAGATTACTCTAAGTGTTTTGATCGGCTGTCCCATTCAGTTTTAATAAAAAAGTTGGAAGCCACCGGGATACACGGGGATTTATTGCGTTGGTTCTCTTCATACCTTGACAACCGATCGCAAGCAGTTAAAATTGGATTACAACGTTCCGGATTTCTTGGTGTAACCTCAGGCGTTCCTCAAGGATCACATTTGGGGCCTCTTCTATTTAATATATACGTATGCGATATAGGTTCCTGTTTTCAACACGCAAATTATCTGATGTATGCTGACGATACCAAAATATTTATGCCAATATATACTATTGAAGACTGCATCAAATTACAACAAGACTTAAACAGACTATTTGACTACTGTACATTGAATCTTCTGGATATAAAATAAATGTCAGTGTATCACATACACAAGGAAGACGAGAAATGTCATTAAATATGACTATCGTCTTAGTGACATTACTCTACTAAGAGAGTCTTGCGTCAGGGACCTAGGGGTAAAGCTAGACAATAAATTATCATTCAAGGATCATTACGAAAATATAATACAAAAATCTTATAAAATGTTGGGCTTTATAACTAGAATTTTAAAACCATTTAAAAATATATCTTCTTTCAAAATACTATTCTGTGCTTTTGTACGCAGTATATTAGAATTTGCATCACAAATATGGAACCCGTGTTATGCTATTCATATTAATAGAATCGAAAGCATTCAAAACAAATTTCTGACATTTCTTAAAAGACGGGGCTTTCTTCTATCTGCAGTTAAAAATGAGAATCTTCGTGAACTAAATATGTTAACTCTTGAACAGAGGCGTTTAGTGGCAGATCTGATGTTCTGGTATAATATAGTAAACAATAACATAGATTGTTCAGACTTGGTGGAGCATATAGGGTTGAGAATTAACACCAAACACACTCGAAAGCCACGGCTCTTTAATGAGCCTAGAACTAATACGAACTATGGTTCTAATTCAATAATGATAAGGTGCGCCCACTTATACAATGAAAAGATATCTGACATAGACATTTTTCATGAGCGTAGTAGACCTTTTAAAGCGATGGTTACAAAGAGCATTATTGACCATACTTGAGTCCTAAAGATTTCTAAATTATTGTTTTCAATATCCATATTGATTCTCATCACTTAAGTAGTACTTGTTTAGAGGGATAGTGGCAGATCATATTATTATTATATAAGTAATTGTGTTTGTTGGTAGTTGTTTTTGTTTTAAATTTGTATTCAAATGGTTTCTTTTTTCATGTAAAGTTATGTTATTTATTAGATAATAGATGTTTTACTAAATATATAAAAAAATGGGTTCTCATGTAATAGTAAAAATAAGTATTTACATATAGAAATCATTGTTGGCGAATCTAACATTTTACTTGTACTTACATTTTTATTTTTAAATGTATAGCTGTAGATTTCTTTGAAATAAATAAATAAATGTATGCTTTTGTCCTGAATGAATTTGGAAACAAATGTACCAATTTTACAGATACAGGATCTTACAGAGTATAATGTAGGTTATCCTCATTATGATTTTCCACAAAAATTAAACGGTAGTCATAGAATTTAACAAAGGTAACTTAAATCTTTAAAAAAATCGGAGTGATAAAATCGTCATGAAAAACTTGCAACCAAGAAATAAAGTATAGCCCACAATACATCCAGTAAAAGTGTAGTTATAAAAAGTATATATAAATAACGTTTCGAAACCTAATTATAGGAAAGTTGTAATTAATAGGATTTAGGTCTAAATAAATATTACAAATGAACCATATGTTCACTTATCTTAAAAATACTCAATCAAACGAACTTACCCAAAACACAATATTGAAGATAAAGAGGAAAGTCTTGAGGCAGGCTATAACTGTTACATTTTTAAATTTATTACCCATTGTATTATTTTTCTTTGCCTAAATAATTTTAATTAATAATGTAACATAGCGCGCGGTGCCACATAGCGTTTGTCACAAGAGGACGGGATGTGGCAAAAAGCAGGGCGGGCTTTGTTAAATAACGCATGCGCGATATCATCGGCATATCTGTGTTAGGAATTACTGTTTAGTTGATAAAAGCTTGCAACTGATGTTGGAATATACGACTGCTAGAGGCGTGCTTATTTATAATAGGTAAATGTTATCAATTTTATCTTCTGAATGTTTACGAAACAAAATTAAAGGAACTACTCGTTTTATATAAATTATTTCGTAGGACTGTTAGAGTTAACAATGCTGAAAGCTATGAAATATTACTTATGAATATGTATATAAATAAAATTGATGTGTCTGTTTGGTTGTCCGAGCTAATCTCCAAAACGGCTGAACCGATTCTGGTGAAAATATCACTATCAGAAAAAGGTTTCTTTAGAGTAATATCTACATACAATTACCCTTTCTATAGTACTCAAGCAAAAGTGATAAAATGTAAACTTAAAATCGGTAAAAGAATTAACGAGGTTAGGTAGCAAAATAATAAAAAAATGAAACAAAAGCCAGCATACAACTAATCCACATAAAACACGCAGTGCTTATGAAACAATAAAACATTTTCATGAGAAATCGCGGTTATCATCTAGTGGTAAATAATTGTATCAAAAACTCACAGGTAGCAACAAAGCTCTTTGCCTATGCAAAAGTCTAGCTTGTATTAAGCATTGAGTGTGCAGTTACATATTTAATGTTAGTCCAGAACTCCAGAAAGAAGGTTCCATTCGTTTAGTTAGTCCAAGCTAGTCGTTGTGAGCGGTCAACGTAACGCAAGCGCTTGTCGGTTCCAACAGACAAGAGACGAACATTACGAATTTAATTACGACAACAGAAAGTTGAGAAAAGCAAAAAAATAATCAGAAGTAGCATCTGTGGTTTTTAAATTAGTATAATGATCAATCGCGTGAATATATTTATAATCGGATTTATTCTTCGACTAACATTTGTGTCTCCCATTTCTGAAATCGGAGATAATGAAGGTGAGTTATAAAATTGTTATTTAATTTATTAACAAATAGCTTATGTTCGAATATTGGACGAAAATACTTATTATTCATAATGAAATCTTCAAATGGTGGGAAAAAATAATTTATCAAAACTCTGATTAGTAGTAATTACATCAAAAGAGAAAAATGAAAAATTTCTTATTGATTTCAATATTATTTATGGTAAACACTGCAATAAAATAATTTCGTGGTAGTCCGTTAATTAAAAATATATTAATTATTTAAATTAAATGAATAAATAAAACATATATTTATAATCATATAATAAAAATCACGCTTAAGTATTTTCCCGGATACATAGATATAGTAAAGTATATTATTTTTAATCGATTATGGAAATAGGGTAAATCTATAAAGAAAAGCATGACTATTAATTTTACAGCTCCTGCAATTCTTTGAGTTATGGAAAATCTTTGGATAATAATTGTATTTCGATTCAAAAATTATTATTATTATGAAAATGTAATTTATGCTTAGGTCAAGTCAAGGTTTTATAAATACTGTTATTATTCTTATTGTTACATCTAAAATGTAATCAATAAATGTCATCCGACATTGTAATGTAGAAAAATTTTGGTTTACTAATAATTTAATAATAACCGTCCCGGCTTCACAGGTGTGTACTAACAAAGAAAACAAGAGTAAATGAAATATTTTTCAAGATATCCTCTCTATTTTCTTTCTCACTCACTCACTCTGATTGGGGATTTTTAACACATTTTTTTTACTTTTCCCTTTGGTTTTTCAAACATTCAACAATCTTGTCCTGATAATTACATAAAAAAAGTAATCAGATAAATTAGTGCGGCCCTTTTGAATCAGTTCGCTTACACACATTCGGCAATTAATTTATATGTATATAGATAATACCCGGTATACATTTTTCGCATCAAATCTAACTATTGCATTGCTTTTAATAACCGAATTTATGTTGCTTACTAGATTCGGGAAGGAAAAAATTGGCTGAAATTTACATTCGCGTGTCTAGTGCAAGCGTACAACCTGATTTTAATTACATTTTTATTTCGACATACTCCAATTTTTTTTCGGTTTTAAGAGCACGAGTGAAAGATGTGTATTATTTTCTGAATAAATTTAAATAATAACATATTTGATACGGTCATGGGATTGCTTTTATATTCAAAAGGTTTAGCGTTTCATTTAAAATCTTTCTTCAGTTAAAGTAACATCATGGCTTCTTAAACTTACTGATTCTCAATTGCAGGGGCATACCTCTAGATGCCTATAACACATTTTTAACTTGAGAGTGTTAGCTATCTTGAAGAGCATTCGAAGATACCTTATAACATTTTATTTATTACTATCCTACTTCGTTCGCGTGGCATAGATACATACTTTGGGCTAACGCTAAACACAGCAGAAGTTCTCAAGAGGAAAAAGAATCCCGATTCTTAAACACTCTACATTGGTCCTTGCTCCTATTGGTCTTAGCGTGATGATCCTAAAGCCATCCTCAATAAATGAGCTTTATAACATTGAAATATTTTTTCTAATCGGATCAGTAGTTCCTGAGATTACCCCCTACAACGTCACAAGCTCCCAAAATTTGCCTATTTATAATATATGTATAGATTTTATCGTTCCATGGCTGACGTTCTCTTTCATTTAAAGCTGGCTTTTTTTAAGATTCCAACCTAAGTCGACCAACGGAATCTGATTCATTACTTTGTTGCTGTCTGTAAGAAAAATTAGTAACAATCAATAGGTAGGTTGCATTTTAAGATAGCCTTATATATGTAAATCTTGCGTGTAAGAGTCTCTCCTTACGAACGGCGACAAAAAAATCTCAATCACTTTGTATTATAATAAAATAAATAACCATGAAAGATTTTATTATAAAGGTGTCGGTATGGACAATACATTTTATGATGAGTCCATTAAAACTGTACAAATATTCAATAAGGTGTTTAGGTGTTACGGAATTCGTGTATTCGTCTCACGCTTTGTTCAGTATGAAAAATATCTTGGTACTGGTGTTCACAGACTATCATTGTATCTTTGAGTATATCTGCGCAGAATACAAATGAAGGTATAGTTAGGTCCTTTTTAACTTTATTTATGGCAACCAATCTCTCTGATTATTACTGCCATTGTCGTGTAGTTAATAATATTACAAGCGTCGTGTGATTATTTCAATATTATAACAAGATGGTGGCTCCCTTGTTACAATCTTCAAGGGAGTTTTTGTGGCAACTCAGAATCTCATGCTCCGTGATATTATTTTCCATTCACTTCACTTATGCACAATAAATCAACTATGTTACGCAAAACACCATCAAATCTACAGAATATAGAGTTAACTTACAAGATTATGAATAAAATATAAAATCCACTACATGACAGACTAAAATCCCGCCAAAAACTCAAATACGTATTATATTATACGTGTAACTAACGGGCCTGGCGGACGTTATCCCTCCTTGATAATAGAAAAAGCTTGACAAATTATACACCTAATCCTCGTGAATGTGACTGGTGAAAACCGCATGGGAATCCGTTGAATAGTTTTGAGTTTATAGCGAACAAACAGACAGACGAAACAGAGGACGTTGTTTTCTAATATGTAGTAATATCGAGTCAATAATAAATAAATGTCAATTTAAGATTCTTATAAAAATATTTTAATTTTATCGTGTATCAAACTCTTGATGATATTATGCACAAAACTGTATTTATGCTTTGAATATAGATTCAGAGCGGCTAATGACGAGGACTGGAACAGTCTAAAGATTTCATTAATTTCCGAATTTATCGCTTTATCTATCAGGTGACAGAGTAAGAGTTCATTGGAGTTATTATTTGAACGATGTTCTTATTGGAGCCTGAACTTTTCGCAAAGTAAAGCCATTGTATATTTTTTAAATATTTCTATTGTAGCGCTGTCAATTCCCATGGAGTTTACAATTTAAAATCAGTGTCCTTCGGCAAATGCACTTAAGAGCCGACCTCTTATCCAGGCTTACTGTGTTATTTATTAGATATTACTTAACATCAGTATAGATTGTGATTAAATTCAAGCTTTTAATATAAGCTAATTTTATTTTATTATTGTAGTAGCAGGCACCAGTAACTTTGTTCTTATGAAAATGGTTTTGCTGTTACACAAGAATTTTTGCTGCTGTTGTATATTTCTGTAAATCTCTTAAGTTAATTTTGTTAAATTGTATACATTTTTTTTTACCTTTTGGATCATAATGATACCTTCTGTACTAGTAGGTATATGTCTTGTTAAAATCGGTTCAGACATTTCGCAATTTAGGTCGGACAATTAACAAAGATTTCAATTCATAAGTTTGTAACTATGGTATATTACATCAATCTACACAATAAACGTTTAAGAAATTTACAACACAAAACTTAATAACTTCTTTCGGTTTTAATGGCCATAATATTTAGTTAATTGTTGAAGTATATTCTTCCGTTTTACATCGGTAAAACATCAGACATTCGATCATTTCAACTTATTACCGGTATAAAGTATATTTTTATATCACAAAAACATAATTATTTTAGTGGGCGGCGGCCATTACGAGATATTATTACCATGGTTATAAAGATGATTTCTTCTGTTTTATAATATGCAACTCGCTCTGCAAACTTTAATTGCATCGTCATTTATTTGCATGTACCATATTTAACGTACATAAATATGACTAAATGTACATATGTATGAATTTGGTTCACAATATTATTATATTGTTAATGTAATCAAAATGAGGTTTTTTACATAAACGATGTCTGCGGTTTTGTTTTTATTTTAAAGTCGAGTAAAATATTTTGATAAAGAGCTCGAATTTAAAATTTTATTACACATTAGCGGACGTGGCAGACGTTATCCTGCCCTGACCATAAATAAATCCTGGAACCAGATGACAGCTACACCTACTGGGTCCAATTTTAAAACGGAACCAACCTAGCGCCCATTCAAACATAAAAGTTTCATCTAAATAGGTTCAATCCTCTAGCAGTTTAGTGATAAATGAGGCAGAATTATATAAATAAATATTATAAATATGAATGTAAGTTTTAAGGTTTGCTGATAACTTACGCTTATAGGGCTGGATGGATTTGATAATATTTGAAATACAAGTTGATTCTTTACAAAATAGGATATATTATTAGATACCAATTATATATTTATATATTTTTTCCAATGACCATTAAAGTTTTACTTACAATCAATGAAATAAGCTGGGTAACACATAATAAGTACATCAATAAGTTGAACATAGTAATTATAACGACGGTGTCTGCAATATATAATACTTAATTTTGTCCTACCTCAACCGGTACAGTTATTATTATGGGTACGATTACATATCTCGTTCGTACGCGTAATAGTTCTCACAGTGTATATTGAGAACTGTTTTTTTTAATATATTTGAAACAAAATTGAACCTTATTCCCTTAGAAAACTAAATGTTCTTTAAAAAAATTGTAAGTGTTATCCTAAAATTAAGTTAAGAATTAATTTTATCTAATTACATACTTTTAATTCTTTATTTTTCTTAATTTTACTTCATAATATTGTAATCCTATTTTCTACATTACGAGTGTACAGGGGAAACATATTAAATTGCAAAGTAACTTGTTTCATTTGTCTTCTATGTATAATGAAAATACAATCCTATTGAGCGTCAAAAATGTCAAAATAACTAAACGTATTATAACCATAAGATTATAACTTTCCGATGTGGAATCTTTTATAGGAAATTCTAGGTTAATTTAGGGATTGATTGACCGTTTAATATTTTTAATACCCAATGAAACGGGCAGGTATTAGGTAAGATTCATGTGAAGTCATTTAATTAAATAAAAAAGCAAATAAGGACATGCTGTATGTAACATATCATGAGTAGAGACTAGCGTCACTGGTACAGGCTCATCATAAGTCAGGCAGTTGGATACGTTAATATGTAACAAGACATTCATTATGCTTTAGGATGCTTTAGGATAAACCTAATTTTATCGTAGTATATCTTGTTGAATAAATAAAGTTATTATATTTAATTGTAAACTACATGTAAACATTAAGAAATAAGTCTTATTCAATATTCATCTTGAAATAATTGTACAACGTAGCGATTAATGTTAACATGACAGTAAATATAGCTTACAGAAGAAAGAACATTGAGAGGATTTATTTATTAATATTCGAATCATCAGGATTATGAAATATATTGTTAGTAAATAGGAATAATATTTTACTACTTTAGGGAAACATTTTTTTTATGTGCAAATAGAACATATAATTGGTTACATAAATCTAGGTCATGCTATTGCAAACGCAAGTGAATTATTTTTGATGTTGTTTTGTCTTGCTTGTAACGTGCGTGTTATAGTTAAACGGTTAATAGTACGTATCCAAAGAGAATAGAGTTCCTAAACCTTTATTTAAACATTTGTAAGTTCTAGCATTTCACCACGATCTCGTCTAATATTTAATGAATATGCGGACAAAGATGGTCACACAGTAAGTTTACAAATACACGGTAGGTACGACTTAATAGGCAGGTAACCTACGCGATTCTCACCATTCCCATCGGAGGTCAGAACTCGGGCCAAAGCACCTACACAGTGAGTCTGTATTTGATTAAATACAGTACCCTGTATAAGCAGACCGTTAAATATTAAATAAGCCAATAAAAATTGTATACTAGCTAACGCTAACACACAGCGGAAACTCTTAAGGAAAAAAACCCCGTTTTTGAAATATTCTTCATTGGTGATCCGCTCCTATTGGTCCTAGCGTGATGATATATGGTATAGCCTATAACCATCCTCGATAAATTAGCTATATAACCCTGCAATAATTTTTCAAATCGGACCCTACTGGTCATGAGGTTATCCCCTACAACTTCACAAACTTAATTTTTTGTAATATTAGTATAGATGATTATTTAAAGTATTTTTTTTTAAATCTGCCTTTTTTGTTAAATTTTTCACCGATATCTAGCATTGCATATAAATAACCCAAAGCGAAAGGGTTAAAGTCGTGTCGAGTCCATTTTTAAATTGCCCCCTTAACTATCAAATGGCCCCACGTGGGGCGTGCGACCCACGTTTGGGAAACACTGGTCTATACGCTATTTATCTTTCAGCTTCACTAGACTTATCTCTACAAATGATAATTTGTTTTTTTTGGTGGGATTTTAGTCTGTCATGCTGTGAATTTTGATTTTTATTCACAATCTTGTGTTATTTGATTCTATATTTTGTAAATTTGGTAGTGTTTTACGTAATATAGTTAGTTTATTGTGTATAAGTGAAGTGAATGGAAAATAATACCACGGAGCATGAAATTCTGAGATGCCACAAAAACTCCCTAGAATGTTTTAACCAGGGATCCACCATCTTGTTAGAATATTAATTAACACGACGCTTAATATTGAAATGATCTTACGAGGCTTGTAATATTATTGACTAAGCGACAATGGCAGTAATAAACTGAAAGATTGATTGCCAAAAATAAAGTTAAAAGAAGTGAAAATTTACACCAATATTATAATGACAGATGTAAGTCTTCCTGTATGTTTGTTTGTTACTTTTTAATACCTAAGCTTGTGAATCGATCACGACTAATTTTGACTTACTCGTAATCGAGATTCTTGAGAAAGAGATAGTCTACTTATAATTTTGGATACACTGAAAACAAGTAACGAAGTCGCGAGGAATATCCTAAAAGTATGGATATATAGGTGGAATCATTATTACATGTTATACATTGAGTAAATGGTACAAAAGGCATAAAAAGAGAACTTAAAAAAATATTAGTCTTATATACTTTCATATTTAAAGATAACGAGTTCTAATACTGTATATTTAGTAATATAAGTAGTGGAAATTAAATACTTATTAGGCCTTACTTGTAATATTAAAAATACGAAGATAAGTTTATTTGTTACTCTTTCATGCCATGAAATTTCGCGTACACTTGCTATGTTCCAATCGGGAAAAATGCACTATTCCAAGGGATAGATCGAGCCCACATTAACACGAGCGAAACCGCAAGCAGATTAGTGAATGCATAAATGTGGCTAATGGAAATATCACTTGCGTAAATTAAACGTTTTATCGTGTGCAGTAACAAGTAATTCATAAGGTTTACCGTTATTGACACCGATGAAGGATCAGATACAGCCGTTCAAATAATGTTCGCGCACTTTCATTATGAGTGATGGCCCGTGACAATACAAACTGTAACAAAATAACACCTTGTGAAGTTGTTCTACGCTAATACGGTTAGGTTAGGGTACGGAACGCTTAGTATGGAGATATTCTACTAAATTTATAACTTTTTGTACTCAGTTTGCAATCATTTACTATTAACATTGCAATCGGCTGTAATAAATGCATTCACAAGTTTAGTAACATACAGATTGTGTCTGCCCGTCGTTTTCTTAAACAATAAAACCAACGTCCATATAAACTTTTATCTAATTAATTTAGTATAACTAGTAGTCTCGCAATGCAGTCTTATAACCAGATGTTGGTGACTGAAATATTGTGATTATAATCATGTTAGAATGAAAAAATAAAATATTGACCAGAAAAATTTTAAAAAATATATCTCGAGAACAGTATCACCGAACGGGTTTAACTATAACTAAGAAGCATCTTGGCTACTAAATAAGAATAAAAAATAATATCAATATATATCAAACCGTATAGGAAGATTAAACGAAAAATTACGAACACGTACATTGAAATGTTATGGTATAATTGTGCAATATTTATCAAGCCGTATAGGACGTAGTCACAATGAAAGAAGAATCACAAACACGCACATCAGAATTCGATATAAAAATAATTGTGATAAAAATCTTCGCATACATTTTTTTAAGTAACTTATTAATGATATCATTTTATGCAATAAGACCAATTCTCTTAACAAATTCTATTTAATTACATTATTTGAGAAATAAAGGATCCTTAGGACAAATTCAATGGACATTTCATAAGATAAAAAATAATTCGCGGTCAGCATTAATATGCACTAACGGTAGCACGAGTAGCGGCAGTCAACCCCGAGCTAACAAGTCGGTCTAATAGCCTCTACACTTACAGTCTACAAGTGTATACACCACACGACATGCCTAAGTACAATCTTAGATCACCGCAACTGATGCGCGAAATGTCGCCAAACATATAACATTTTTTGCTCTTATTGCGATCGGAAGTAAAGAGGCCATATGTGAAACCGCTTTCACTGAATAAACAAGTTTGAATAGACGACGTATTAATTAGGTGATAATTACATTTTAGACCTATTGATACCGAAAAAAAACTATTGTCATGCGAGTGCGAATGAAATTAGAATGTTCATTTTGATTGGTTAAATGTATGTAAGCGTTAAATTATATCTTTTTAGCCTACATATCCATAGTGCCACGAATAGATTTGACATGTACATACAATTTACATATAATGTACACTACAATTTGCTTTTCGATGAGAGAACTGATAATTTCAGTGAATTTATTTCATTGTCATTGTGACGGAGTTCAAATGATTCTGCAAGTTTATAATAATTTTATAATTCAAAGTAACAAAGAGGTCACATTAGAATAATACATTGAATCATAACTACATTATTACTTTGATAATACTAAGATATATTCATGAATTAACATTAAAAATGGAAAGAGAGACGCAGTGTTTTCTAAGATATCTTGTACCACTTTAAAATGTTATGTTAACGACTGATCTATATACCGGATGACAGGTTAAACAGTAGCAATATTTTCAGGGGTACTGAGTAGTCGTTTCGGGTCCTAAATCAATAAAAAATAGGTATTTAATATTTGTCCTAATTGTCTAAAAAAATACAAAAATTAAAGCACCGTGTCCATGACCGTCGTGTGATTTCACTTTTATATGAAATGGAACGTGGGAAGGGCAGGAAAAAACAAGGATTTACTGTCCGTTTTACTATGGAAAGTCTACTCCGGATCGCCCATTGTCACTTTTGGCACCGGTCACTGCACTTAGATTTATTATTTTATTTAGACGTTTGTGGCTATATTTTTATAAGTCTTAGAACAAACTTTGATTTAGGTTTTCTTGATCGTTTATTAGTATTTGTTTGTATATTATTATTTTAGGCTATAGAGTTGATAGATACATTTGTTTATGTATATTAGTGATGGCAAAATTCTTCATAAAGTGAATTCAAAAATATACACTTTTCGGCATATTTATCTGGAGGCTCTATATTATGTTGTTTAAATGTCGATGTAGCTAATATTGTTAAGATTGAGTTAAGACGTACTTGGGACATGTTAAGTTTCGTTCTGTTATCTAAGTCAGAGGATATATTAATGAATTTATTTTATTTATTTATTGCTCATAAACATACATCTTTACATTTAAAAGTATGCGATACAATACAATACGGTGCTGTTTTATTATTTTACAAGTAATTATAGATTATTACAGTTAATATACAATATGCTAAAACATCAATATTGAAGAGGTTAACAATACATTATAAAAATTACAAAAAAATATTATGCAACTAGAATTATGGATCGCAAAAACTATCAAAAAGTAGATAAAAATTGATGGATTCTAAATATGACGCTGCCACCTAAACTAGGTAATCCTGTATCTCAGGTGGCAGTACAACTATATGACACTATTTATGATCACGTTACACAACCGCAGCGGATAAAAATATTTTAAAAAGCTATATAGCTAAAATTAGCTAAATAAAGTTCCACCCCTCTCACAGATAATCGACGTGAAATAACAGTGCTTGCATTGTTGTGTTTCGTTCGGTCAGTGAGAGAGCCGGAGGCCCACGTCCCTTCCTCTTTCCTGCTTTCCCTTTCCTTCCCCTCCCCCTTCTCCCATATACAGGCTGGCAACGCACTTGCGACGTCCCTGATGTCGCTAGTGTCTATGGACGGTGGTGATCACTTAACATCACGTGACCCACCAGTTCGTTTGCCTCCTTTGATATAAAAAAAAAACCAATGGGCGCCCAATGGTCAAAATTCGACCGTAATTAATTTTAATTTTAGGTGGAACTTTATTGATGTTTTATCATATACAACTCATCATATAATATCAACTTTATCATATACATACATATAGATTCCCTAGAGATTTATATTGACATAATTAAATTCTCAGTAATTTGTATTTCACTCTGAAGAGTTATTTTTAAATAATCTAAATAAACTCTTACTCGAAGTGGAATTTTACTGCGGGTGGATTAAATAAATTACACATCATCCAATCTGCATTCACTCTGTATGTATGTATTTACTCGTTATATTTCCGACAATACGAGCATAAATACATTTATAAAACACTAGCTGTTACCCGTGCTTCACACGCGTTTTTTTAAATATATTAAATTTAAAATTGTGATTACACATCTAGTGTAAATTACAATAACACTATTTTAAAAATATTTGTATCACACGCACATCATCTACTGTAACAGGTAACGTGTACATTATGTATGTGAATACTAATAGTGTATCGAATGGGATGGAATTATGATCAGCCACATAACTGGAATTTTAAACTATATATCACCCTCAGTGCTCACACTATATAAGAAAATAATGAAAATATGAAGCTACACATTATCGAACAATATTAAATAAAACAGCTAATTAGTTACTTATTTGCCCGTAAAATTCCCGTTCAAATATTACTTGTAGTCCGGGAAGCTGTTAAGCGTAGTCATTTCTAAGAAAAAAAAAACATTCAAATAGGTCCAGTCGTTTCGGAGATTACCCGGAACAAATAAAAAAATAGACATATCGACAGAGTTAAAAAAAATGTTGATGTTTGTAGCATAACAGATTGTATTCACCAAAAATAATTTATTTTAATATAAATTACACTCACTTTACTTTTATAATACGTAATATATCACAAATAAAAAATTGGCAACAAAACTAATGTAGAATAGAGATTTTTAAGAGTGTTTGGCGGGATTTCAGTCTGTCAGTTAGTGGATTTTATATTTTTTTCATAATATTGTGTTACATGATTCTATATCGTGTAGAAATTGGTTGCGTATTATATAATATCGTTCGTTTATTTTGCATAAGTGAAATGAATGAAAAATAAAACCACGAAGCATTAATTCTATGGTCTTAAAGATTAAGAAGATAAAAAATTACGTTATATTATGTAGAGGATTCGGCGCTTATACCTTTACATTAACTTGGACATAGAAAAAAACTAATTATATTGACAACTTCAGAATTGGCTGTATGGATTAATTCCTTCGACTGTCTTATTGGACGAATATTATTACTACTAAACTTTCTGAATAACAACACAAAATAAACTTAAGAAATGTTTGCTATATAAACGTAACACGTATAATTAAAAATCGAAAACAAAACTAACGTAGAATAAACTTTTTTAATAGGAATACAAAATAAACCATGAAAATATTTTTGATAGAATGTTATCGCGTTACCATGGTAACGCATATAATACTGACATTAACACGCAGCGGAAGCTTCCAAAATAGCTCGATTTTGAGACATTCTTCATTAGTGCTCAGCTCCTTTTGGTTTTAACGTGATGATATGTAGCCTAGAGCCATCCTCGATAAATGAGCTATCTAACACTAAAAGAAACTTTTAAATCGGACCGGTAGTTCTTGAGATTATCGCGTTCAACCACACAAACAAACAAACTCTTCAGCTTTATATATTAGTATAGATATGTAAGATTTATATAAATTTGATCTTCCATCACTCATTCCTCATATTAAATTTACCAAGCCAAATCTAAAAAGTCCTCCGTGTGCATAATATCCTTAACAAGGGGTACATAGCTTTTTAATCGTGTATTAATCCATATATAGATTTATTCGATTAACCATCTGAAACCATTCTATTGGGCTAACAAATTGATCAGAGGTTTATTCTTGGTTTTATGTACCGTTGAATGCGCATGTAAGGTAGCTTTGAATGCGATTCTTACATAATCAGGTGGGTGTCGAGTAACATAGTAAATTATGTAGGCCACCAAGAGGTCCTGATCAAACGGTTCATGCGCCTTCTAAGGAGACTGGTCTCAGCCAAGACAGTTCTATTCATAGTCATACTCGTTTGGATTACATATATATATATTTTTTTTTTTCTCGAACTGACTACGCTATTGACCTAGCAAGGTCTTTACAGCTTCACCGGACTACTACATATATTTGAGTTTGTAATGATTCATTAAGAAGAACCGTTCAAAACAAAAGCCTGCCTACAGAGTTTAATCTTGAATTATTTTACTTACAATTAAAATTGTAAACTTATAT
Source organism: Antheraea mylitta (assembly GCA_014332785.1). Taxonomy (NCBI): domain Eukaryota; kingdom Metazoa; phylum Arthropoda; class Insecta; order Lepidoptera; family Saturniidae; genus Antheraea; species Antheraea mylitta. Next base: position 13,162,282 of record JACEII010000008.1, on the reverse strand, counting down.
AAAATACTAGAGAACATTTTACCAAATCAATTTTGAGATAATAGCCATGATAAGGTCAATAAGCGCATATAATAGTATAATATATGTAATATGAATTAAACCGTTGTAGGTACATAATTTTACTAATAGGGAAACTAATACTGAATAATGTTTAATAAGAATGGCATATATTATTTATTTATGAAAAATTCAATAAAAATGCAATAATTTTAATATTATAAATTTGTATCTGAATGGAATTAATAAGAAGTTAAAATTCCCTACTTTCTCATTTACTTTAAATTTATGAATTTTAGTTACCTATATAAAGTAATCGACATATCTCTAACGATAAAAAACCTTAAATAAAATATAATTGTTTATTACTGTTGAATTCACTATTTATATATATTTATTCGTTTGGTTGCGTAAATAATAAACAAAATTGTCTGTTTGTATTACTTGATTTTCTGTTAACAAGAATTTTACTTAGCAGTTTTCGTTTGCCTTTTGCAAAATCTGTAAAAGCGGTAATCCCTCGATACATCTTGGCTTACGTAACCGTAAACGGTTATTCATTTTATTGGAGGTTGCGTTAAGCCGTTATGTATGGCCTTTTCGTAGTTGCACATATGCAATTTAATATAGACTCTAACAACGACGTAATAAAATCATTTAATACAGTTTAGAAGCACGTAAGTATTGAGTAATTTCTTTTATGACATCGTAAAAGCTTGAGAATTTTGTAATAAATATAACCGAAGTCAATGGTTCTCGGCAAAAGGCAAGAATGCGTCGATACTGATCTATTTAACAGGCGTCAGCTTTGCAATACAAAGCAGCAAACTTCTTCTACATAAGTAAATTGGATACAAAGTAGAAGAAAGCATTTAAATTATGCTACAATAACGGTTAGACAGACAATGAACGAGTTAAATTAATTTAGCTATTCGTGTATTTTGGTCTTTTACCTGCCCCCATTCTGTACAATGGCTAAACACTATTATGACAACGTTACAAACTTGTATTCTGGGTACCAAACGGTCTGTTCAGTTCTGTATACGAGTGTTCGGCCTCGGCAGTGGGTCACTTTTAATTGAATTCAGTAAAACGGTTATTATACACGCACGTTCAACAATACAATACAGATTTCAAACATCGTCATAATGCCTTCCATGGAAAGGTACGAGCAGCTTGTCAGAATTTAAAAAACAAAGCATCATGATTTTTATAGGAAAGTATCTAAGAAGTTCAGCGTTTTTATGGAGAACAATCTTAGAACATTAATAATGGAAAAAAAACTTCATTTTAAATTACAATATGTATTGCTACATTTTTCTAGTTACTGGACCATAAAATTACTATTTATATTCAATTCTAACTCCAAGTGTGCTTATTTGTAGTGATATAATTTTCACTGATATTACTTTTATATTAATACGTGAAGCAAAAACTTTGTATCCCTTTTTAAGTAAATTACGTGAATAAATTGACTTGAAATTCGGCATAGTTAAAGTTTATATAGCGGAGAAATGCAGAAAGCTATTTATTTTATGTAAAATACATTAGAAGTACTTTAAATTAATTAAAATATGCATTATTCACACTCCAGCCTGAATTTTACCCAACATATACACACATGTAAATAAAAACGACATTTTGACAGCCGTCAATAACGGACTTCAAAAAAGGTTGCGAAGGAGGTTGCTATGCTCGACTGTATGTATTTTTTTACTCTTACGTTCCAATTACCCTTTTTCATCCTATATTCAACAATGATATTATAACATATAACTATTATTATAATATTTATAAGATGACTTTAACTATGGTCGAATGTTTACCACTGGGCGCCCACTGGTTACTGTTACTTAATGCTTCGTTCTTTAAAGAATATGATAAAATAGTAACTGTTTATGTTCTACTCTGACATGTTGTAGAATACGGAAGTTTGTCCAACCGTATAAAACTAACCTGCATTTAATTTCATATTTCAGTATATATATATATATATATATACATCATTTAATAGCCCCTGTCCACGACTTGGTTCGCGTGGAATAGTTACTTTGGTCTATCGCTAACACGTAGCCGAAGCTCTCAAGAGGAAAAAAAACGATTTTGAAACATTATTCATTGGTGCTCCGCTCCTATCAGTTTTGGCGTGATGATATACAACCTATAACTATTCTCGATAAATGAGCTATACCTTTTTTTACCTGGGGAAGTCCATACGGATACCCACCCTAGCCGGGCAGCCGAGGATGGGTTATGTCCGACTTGCACGGACTAAAACCCCATGGTGCCTTCACTCACCTATATGCCGAGGAGCAGGAGCTGCCGGCTGGCAATGCGTCTTCTCCCCGGCAGAAAATGTGCTCTACCTAACACTGAAAGAATTTTTGAAATTGGACCATTAGTTCCTGAGATTACCTCCTACAACGTCACAAACTCACAAACTTTACCTCTTTATAATATTAGTATAGATAGATAAAGTCATTAATACTAAGCACCTCTTGTATTTACTATAAGCTATATCTATCTAATATATTCTCAAAAATTTGTTTGAATTATGACAAGCAGTTACTTCACGAACTAATATTTCAAATTATTAAAAAGCAATAAAAATAAATTATAAACCAATTTTATAAAAAAAATGGCAACTGAAGTGAATAGGTACAGTGAAAACCTTATTTTGTCCACAATTTAACGAAGTATTAAATAATTCAAACTTACATTATTTTATTTGCGGTGTGCAAAATGAATGCAACCCCAATAACAAGATTCAATTGTCCTCTGTCCGTTATGTGTTCGCGTACCTAAAACAATCAAATCTCGACTCCTGGACGTGAGGGCATCCGTGCATATCATTGACCTCCTTATATTTATTTATGTTACTTCAAACACTACATTCATGTGGGAAGTGGTCCATACAAAGCCATAACTGCTATATAATTGTTATTATGTGTTCCGTTCGACGTCTAAAGTCCATTATGAGAGAGTACATCGCTTACTTCCTTATTTCCGGTCGTTAGACATTTCCCGGCACGTGACACACCCCACTACCGCCACCTTGTGCCACCTATATGAACTAACTAAGACACTCAAAGCCGCCATCTTAAGTTCTCATTGTTGCGTCGTTTTTCCAAACGTGAAGTCGTTAGATTTTATAAAAAAAAAAGCTTTTCAGTTATAAGTAAAAACTTTATATTACTACACAGTCTGTGTTATATGGAAAGTAAATAGTAAAATTATTAAGTTTTCCGTTACGTGAAAGTTTTTCTTGTAAGAAAATGGATGAAATTCGAGCATCGGAGGAAAACAAACTTCGTACAGAAATTGCTTCATCAAGTGAAGGCAATTCATCTTGGGATGAGGGACCGTTGAATATACGCCCATATCTCGTTGAAGACATTAGTTTTCGAATAATCACCGAGCAACGCCGAGTGCAGCTGGTAGATGGAGGGTTTATCGTCTGCGAATACTGCGTGCTATTAGCGTTTATGGAACAGCCTCACGCTGTAGAGGTTAAATCCCAGGTTTGAGCGTACTCCAGCAATTGCTGAGTCACGTAAATACCATTTTAAATGCTAAATGTATTGTATCAGAGTAAGCTATTTAGGATTGATCCTCGCAGATAATCCCAAATTAAATGTAGTGCCACAGGTCGGTGCCACGCGTTTCTGGCTCAGGATGAGTTTATGAAAATTTACAGCGGTTATTAAATAGTCGCCTAGATCATACACACAACTAATCTCATGCGCTTTTAAATTTAGAAATGATACCATTTATAAATATTTCTCATATCGTATTTTAAATGGTATGTAGTAGTCGAGATGTTACATCATAAATAAATTTTATAATGTCTGGAAAAGAAATATGTATACGTTGATACAGGAAAAATACCCCCATCCTTAGAATTTATGCTCAGCATATCGAGTTTATCATAATAAGCGCTAAAAGATATATCTACATATATGTATATGCGTAATAAAAAGAGGGAGGGAGCGAATAAACATATTATATGAACTTCCTTGGGGACTGCCTCAGACGTAATCAGGGCAGAGGACTACTTTTCAAAGTATCTTGAATGATTTTCATATTAATACTCGGTATTCATATCCTTTTCAGTCAACCTCCAAAGACGGGGGTCTTCTATTACAAAAGGTTCTAATCTTATTGCAAATGGCTCCAAGGACAGTGTCTTTTATTTCTCGACTATATTTACTATCAAGAACAATAGGAAGAACTGAAATTATATTAAACTACAAATTTGAATCTGATATAGGCAACCAAAAAATTCCAGTTGTCTCTAGTATGAAATACCTACATTTTTGTAATCAGAATACTGACTGGTCAAAATCAACTTGAGTTAGGCTCATTATCATCTGTCAATAAAGCAAGACCACTGAAGCTACTTGCTTATAACCTGCTAAAGACAGTTACTCTACGTTATTTGGATTTGGCTGCGACACTGTATTCACATCTATAACAAAACAGGAATGTTCCAGATTGTGCAAAAAGTATCACCGTTGCCAGAAGATACTCAGTACTTATTTATGGCTATGTCATTTTTAGCAATCGAACGGTATTGCGTCAATTTATGAAATAACATTTCTACACCGACAAGATCATTGGAGTATCTGGAAATACAGCAAGAAACTTATCACAACTTCGATTTCTTGCCCTGGATAAGATGATTAAATTCCGTCAGAGCCTTAGCAGTTGGCAGTTGAACCCTCAAGCAGGCCCAAGGTCTCTTAGGGTATCTCAACTTTGCGACCTTCATCACCCACCGGGGAAGGTTGCTTTGCCATTTCCATTAATGTCACAACAATCTCCTTCGCCAATATCCTCGTAAATTCAGGCCTTCTTTGAAGCAGGTACATGGCGCACTGGAGTGGTGACAGAGAGATACTATTCAGAAAACTCCTATCCATCACCTAGAATGTCACTGATTATGTTATCACCAATGTATCAGACATGAAATGGAAAGCTCTTGTAAGCATCAAGAAAGTGGTAGGTATGTGGAGTTAGTATCAAAGGGAATTACACTGTAATTTGTAAAAGAAGCATGCAGTAACTGCTGTTCTTGTGTCAAAAGGTCCTGCTCTCTACTCTCCTGCATAAGAAGCAAAGTAAGTACGAGGTCTCAACCTCTACTAATCCTGACATATTGGCTCTTGGATTTGATGGACAGCCTAAATGTGGTACTTCTCCCTCAATACTTTTAGGGAGTGTTCAATACTTATATTGATCAAGTCTCAAGCAATTGAGCCAGCTCGAAATAGTATCTACTAAACAAGGCTTTTGTATCAGAAGCAATGTTCGCTTTGACACTAGTCTCATTTATGAGGCAAAGGAAGTACGAGGTCTCAGCCTCTACTAATCCTGACATATTGGCACCTGGATTTTACAGCCAGCTAAAATGTGGTACTTCTCCCTCAATACTTTTAGGGAGTGTTCAATACCAATACTGATCAAGTCTCACGCAATTGAGGCAGCTCGAAATAGTACCTACTAAACAAGGCTTTTTTATCAGAAGCAAGGCGCGTTTTGACACTAGTCTCTTTTATGAGGCAAAGAAAGTACGAGGTCTCACCCTCTACTAATCCTGACATTTTAGCTCTGGAATTGGACTGACAGTCTAAATGAGGTACTTCTGCATCATTACTCTTACGGAGTGTTCAACACTGATGCCGATCTGGACTCACATGATGGTGTCGATTCAGAATGGTACCTACTAAAAAAGGGTTTTGTATCAGAAGCAACACTGTTTCTGTACTGTAGTCTCAGATATAAGGAGCAAAGGAAGTACGAGGCTTCAGCCTCTACTAATCTTGATAAAGAGGTTCTTGGAATTGGGGTACAGTCTAAATGTGTTATTTCTCCCTCAACACCTTCGGGGAGTAAGTATACAACATCTATGCTGATCAGATCTCACACAAACATTTCAGCTTGGAAGGGCACTTATGTAACTAGGCAATTGCGCCAGAAGTTCCTGCATGGTAATCTTATACATAAAAATCAAAGGAGGCATGAGGTCTCAACCTTTATTAATTCTGACAAATTGGTTCTAAGAATTGGTGTATAACCTAGATGTGGCAATTTTGCCTTATTAACTTCTGATAAAGTATAACACCGATAGCACGTAATGACTTCCCCTTTGTGGGCCATCTATTGAATAAGGGACATGTAATATATTCAACCTATGCAAACCACTACAGACAGATTTGTTTGCTTCTCAAAGTGTTCCCAAAATTTATGAGCTGTATTATACTCAATTTAAAATACTGTTTTCATGGGGGTCTAATATTAGTATACCAATAGTGCTACAATCTAGAGTGAATCTTCCCGCTACCACTCACAAGTACTGAACACCTGATTTAATGACATGAAATTTTATAATAATATGTAGTACCCAGATGGAAGAAACCTTTCTGGCGTCAGAATCTCAAGAACTGTGTACTAGTACAATCTGTTAAGAAATTTGAAAATAACTTTAGATGAGGCAACCTTATATCAGCACCCTACAGGTATTTACCTGACTAATTTAGGATGTGACACCTCAATAGAAGTCTATTTCAGAGAAAAAAAAACTTCTTCCTTGTTGGAGGATATCTGATAAGTGGTTGTAATTTAATGCTGTTTGCATCCACTTTTTCTGATTAGAAGTAGATTCGATTTATATTTAATAGACTAGTTTAATACTTGTGAGGAGAAAACTAGTCTATTGTTTTGCTTTACAACTTTTATGAATGTATCTAAACGTTTTACTAGTGCTCTGACTAATTTATTTAATTGGCATAAGAACCGTATAAACCAGCTACTTTCAACAGTTAGTGATGTATTTGATGATTAAGTTTTCTCAAAAGATAGTAATGAGACTTTACCAGGTAGTTCTAGATCTGCATTTTTCTCAAAGTGGTAGTGTCCTTGGTATTATATAGTACTCAATGAGTAAATTGTATTGACAATTGTTCGTCTAATAATATTTGCTCTAAAGTAAATTATTGGCATGAGTACTTAGGACATTTTATCATAAAGAAATTAATCAATTATCTTTTTCTCAGTATGTTTTCAGTTACAAATTATTTAAGTCTGAGGTACATCAGCTGACACTGATCAGTTTTGATATTGCATTACCAAGTCTAGTCTTATTGAAATTTAAATAAAAATCTAACATGATCAGACGTTTTCAGACGTCTAGGAAACATAATACAAATTTTATTTTCAGGTAAAATTTTTATATTATAAACTGTCATAATGTTCAATGGACATTCAACGAACAGTCTTTAAGTCCATACATATCTATTATGTCGCCTACTTATTTTTTTATAACGAGCAAAATTTCCAACCAACCAACCAACATATTCAATATGTTAATAATGTAATAAAAATATTTTTTTTATTATTAACCATTGTGTATATTTTTTATTTATATATTGGAATATTAAAAATATTTTTTTTATTATTAACCATTGTGTATATTTTTTATTTATATATTGGAATATTAACAGCTACAAATAATCATTGATTCGATTTGAAAAATCAAGCTATCTGCTAGTAAAAGTACTAAGTAATAAAGTACATTATTTAACCTAACCTAATTGTACTCTGGTGAAGCTGTTAAGACCTTGCTGGGACAATAGCGTAGTCAGAACGAAAAAAAAAATAACCTAATAATAATAAATACAAAAGAGTATTAATATACTCTTTTGTAAGTAATATAAATTATTGTTTACAACTATTCTTAAAAAATTCACCTTGCTTGGGGTGCGTATTAAAGATATCAATACTATATAATGTGATATATAAAAAGCAATATTTGAAATCCAAAATACTGAGCACAAAATTTTGAAATATGAGAAAGAAATTGGTTTCTATTTGAGGCAAAGTTTAAAAAGTATCTCTTGTAATTTCACTCCTAAGGTTTTGTCAAGAATGCATAAGTTTCTATGAGAATTTATGTTTAACAACGAACCGAATAAGATATAATAAATCCCAAATAGTCCTAACTAATATTATAAATGCGAAAGTGAGTTTATTTGTTACGCTTTCACCCCTTAACTAACCATTCGATCATCACGAATATCGAATAATCGAAGAAAGGTTCGATCTTCTACAGCCTATTGTTTTTATTTTAATAGTTAAACTGTAGATATATTATCATCTACATATTATTAGTTTAACTATTTTAATGAAAGTCATTATCTATATTATCTTAGCGAATTCCTAAAGTTTCCTAAATTATATTACTATGTATCAAGAAAATTATCGTCGTTACATGGGAATTTTTCGCAGCTATGTACATGACATTTATCCGCGGATTCGTGTCTCATGTATGGCAGCACTTACACAGTAGTACCGATAATGACGACCGTGATGACACTATGAAATCAGATGGCCTCATAAACCACAGGCAGGAAGAGCAAAGCGCGTGAAGCGATTATTGTTTTGTTAGTGTGGCGATGGTATGTTGCGTCGCTGTACTCACTATAGTGCAGCGGCCGACGTTACCTACCTACAAAGTGACACACTCGAAATTATCGACTTTTTTACGTAATATTTTATTTTACAAAAAAAGTATGTATCATAAAGACTATCTTGCAAAAAAATATGTAACTTTTTTAGAAATGAAATTACAAACCTTATCAATTTATTTTAACAGAAATTGATGAATAGAACTGTGTGAATGAACTGAAATAAAATTTGGTTGGTGGTAGAGCCACGCCGAAGCTATAACTGGTGAATGAATGGGTCGGTTCGCCCAGGGTAGTAACACCCTCTCACAGAAAACCGACGTGAAGTAACAGTGCTTGTATTATTGCGTTTCGCTCGGTCAGTGAGAGCGCCGGAGGCCCAACTCCCCCTCTCTCTTCCCCCCCCCCCCCTCCCACCTTTCCCACCAACACAGACTTGCAACGCACTTACAATTACTCGAGTGTTGCTAGTGTCTACGGACGGTGCTGATCACTTAAAATCAGGTGATCCATCTGCTAGTTTGCCTCCTATGATATAGAAAAAGAAAAAAAATCTTATTCTACATTACAATAATATCACATTTACCTTCTGGAAACGCTACAACTGCTTTTAAATAGAGTATATTGATTATTGATGTATTTTAAAAAATATATACATTTGCAAACCACTGTAGTATATGTATTTATTGTGTGAGGATACAATAATGTCCACAATGATCGTCACGGTTCAGTCATCAGGTCATGCCTGCGCATCCGTCATACTGCCGAACCATGTCATTAAGCACGCTTCAGTTTGTACAGAGGAATATTTATAATGATTCGTTTATTTATATAGTTATAAAATATGTACAAAAATATAGTTGTTACTTCATAAAACAGTCACACTATATTTTAAAAAAATAGAAAGAAAAAATCTTTAAGAAGTCGTACAGTACTAAGTATTCAACTACTCTATACTTATAACCTTGATTCATACACACTTAAAACAGCCATTAACACATTATCAAATAGTTCGTGGAATTCTTAGATTCCTGAGTTTACAAATTCCAATGCCGGACGGTTCAAAATATTCTGTTTCTAACATATCGAGTAACGAACCTACGAGTGTAAGCGGTTTCATAATTCTATGGTTTCTAAAGTCTACAAACACACACTACCCCCGGTCTTCGATGAATTTTTGTATAAATAGTTAGCTTAGGTAACTATAAGGTAAGCTAAGATAGGTCGCGAATTGCACGTATCAGGCAATAGCCCAAGCCGAGGTGTGCCGTGCACCCTTGAGCTAGTTGTCAAATAGAATCGGCTGCGTGCCCTAAGCGCTCGCCTTAGTAGTCCGGTGAAACTGTTAAGACCTTGCTAGGTCAATAGTGTAATCAGTTCGAGAAAAAAAACACGGCCTTTGATCAAAGATATTTTGATATGATTTTTTATGAGAAACAACTAAAATAGTGTAATTACTGTTTTTTTAGATAAAATTAATTCCTATCGGTATTTTCCAAAATAATTACTTATACATGTATAAATAATAAACAAATATTTGTGTAAATTAGGTTATTACTTCTTTACCGATTTCTCTTAAAAATGTATGTGATCACATGCCTTTATAAATGCTACCGGTTGTACCATCTGCGGTAAAATAATGATTATATTGCAATTCCGTTTTGAGGTTTCTTCGAATTTGGTTTTTGAAACAAATCGAGAGCAGTGAGCCTACTTAGTGCCAATATTGAAATGTTATCGGTAAGCGATTTAGGAGTAAAGTGTAATTTCATCTTTATGATGTATGTATGAGAGACGTAATTTTATGGAAACGGATTTAAAGATTAATTTTAGAAAGTCTTAACTTTATGCTCTGTTTCTGTAATTTGATATATCGAAAAAATAAAGTCATGAATTCCTTATTTTTTATCAAGGTCAGTTGTTCCGATGAGTATTATTGAATAATAAACTTTCAGAAATATCCAAACAACTCTCTAAAGTAAATTGTAGTAAATATGCGCTTTCATTGCGAGTTTATTTTTATTTTATTTTACGAAGTAGCAGTTACGAAAACTAATAAGATGAAGTAAACGAAAATTGGTGATGGCTGGTTACAAGTAACAAGCTGACTTGTTTAAGTAAAACCAATACATACATATTTTTTTAATTCTATCGGAATATGCTCCTTGTGAAAGAGATTTTGATTTCTTCTGTGGAAATTGAAAAGTCTCATGTATGAGTTATGAAAATGTGGAATTTCAGATTTACTATATTTTTATGAAAAAAAAACTCACTGAGATATTGTATCAGTAAAAACCAAAAAAAATTGTTCATTACTATGAGTTATTACTTTAATATAACTATTAGTTTATACTCATATTTTATTCCTAAAATTTGTAGAAAATATGTTCTTACTCTAGTTACGACAAAATTATTCTATTAGAATTTCAAAGATTTTTCTACTGTCAAAAGCCTTTTTTTTTTCTTATAACATTCTATAAAGAGACCTTTTTCATATAGTCTAGACATGCCAGTTATGATTGTAAGATAATGTTATGTAACTATCAGTTAGTATAAAAAAACATAAATTACTAACTGTACATATGGTTCTAGATTATGGCTAATTATTATGCGTACTTTCAGTAGCCAGAGTACCTATGTGTAACTTAGTCACATTTTATGTAAACTTATACGTATAAGTGAACTAGTCGTTGGTTACTATTGGTTGGTACCTTACTTAGAAAATTCGGCACCTCACACTGTGACATCGTATCACAGTAAGTGACATCCCCTGCCCCTATACGTGCGCACGTATGAGAGTCCGATTCGTGTCGCCGCACGTGTCAGACGTACGCTCGTACTCAGTAAAAGTGACCGTTATTTTTTCAAAGTATTTTCGTGAGTTCGATTGTTCGTCGGCTGCGTGTCTCGGGCTTCGTGCTTCGTTTCGCTTTGTGACTAACTGAGTTCGTCGCGATTCTGTCCGGCTTCTGTGTAGAAAAGGGATCTCAATCGTAGGCGCTCCATTTTGAGCGTATCGAACTGCACTTTTCAGTGCAAACCCGGGCTGCAAGTCCAGTCGTCTGGCCAACCTCCGGAAACCTCCCGGTGCAAACGCAAGGGGGTTGGAGCGCCCTACCCGCTCGCCGTAGGCCCCGCGGCCTACTGCACTGGTAGACGGGCCTGGGTAGCTAGGCCTTGGCGAGGTCGCCTAGTCTAGTCCAGGTGTCGAGTCGAGTGTCGAGCATGCGTAATCCGAGAATCGCGAATAACTGCATCGTTAGAAACGACCGTGTCGTCCGCGGGGGTTGCACTTTAATTTATTTTAGGCGTTCATTGTATTGCATGCCTTTAGATCCGCCCGCGCTTACTCATATGGAAGTGTCAGTATGCCGCGTTGGTATGACGGGCCACTCTGATATTATTCTTGTCTCCGCGTACCTACCACCAAATAAAGCATTGCTCAAATCCGATCTGCAGGCGCTATTCAATTTAGGTAATTCTGTCATTATAGCGGGGGACCTCAACTGCGGGAACGTCATCTGGAACAGTCCGTGTACCTCTCGTAACGGGAGGATACTCGACGAACTAGGTGGGGCTCTCATATTTGACGTCATAGCCCCTCCGGAACCCACGTACTATCAAGATCACTGCCGACCGTCAGTTTTAGATGTAGCATTATTAAAAAATGTCGCGGTTCCTGTACGACTCATATCAGTCGTACACGAACTCGACTCGGACCATCGCCCGGTTTTATTACAGTTAGGGCATAACTCTGACTTTAGCCCGACTCCGATCAGAGTGGCCGATTACGCGAAACTTAGCGAATATTTTAAAAATAGTCCGTCGCCTAATAGTTTAGACAGAATTCCGGACGTGTTGGTGTCCAAAGTCGACGCGGATTCGGCCATCGATTCTCTGGTTGATTATCTCCAGACCGCCGTTAGGGAGACCTCGAAAGAGGTACAAGCGGCGAACGAACGCCGTTTTATACTCCCTGATGACGTGAGAGCATTGATCACGGAAAAGAACGCCGCGACTCGTGCTCACGACGCTTACCCGACCGCAGAGAACCGCGAA
>JACEII010000008.1:13124039-13144761 GCA_014332785.1 Antheraea mylitta | reverse complement strand
TGTATGGCTATTAAGGTAAACCAACGAAATTATACAACTTCTAAATTATAGGAAGTTTTGTGTTAAAGAGAATATCGAGAATTAAGTGAGGAAGGATACAGCGGAATTTATCTCGCTAAAAACGGAGCAAAAAGTGAGCGACTATCTTCACCTTAGAGAAGATCACAACAAAATAACGCTATTCTTTGTAGCGTTAGTGAGTAAGGTTGCTGCTCCGGTGTTGCAAGCGTCCGTGGGTTACTGTGACCGTTCACCATCAGGCAGTCCACTTGCTTGCCATTATCATAGTATAAATGTTGCAAAAGTTTACATTATATAAAAATAACATAGGCTCATTTTAAAGCATAGTATTTTATTAGATTAGTACACAGGCAATTATATACTTGTTTTCAAGTCTATTTACCAGTAAGAAATCAACCAGTTTCATCTATAAGGCGTCAAACACCTTAGGGCTAACACAAATTAGTTTCACCAGTCAGACGAGGTACGTAATTTACATACTCGGTAAAAGCCTCCAAAGATAATCCATGTAAAAAGTAGTTCACTGGTATTCCATTACATCGACAATGCTGTATTAGAAGCAAGCACGGCTCAGTTACCAAGTCATTGGGTTAATGGTACGTTCGGATGGTTGCATTGGTAATGCATCCATGCGAATCGTAGTTTAGTGATATTAGAAAGAAACTTAATAAGACTTTCCTTTATACCTTGACCGTGAACTAATGTAAATGTATTTAGATAAATAAATAGTGTTAGGTTTTACAACAAAGTCCCAAAGTACATTATCGATTTGCCATATAGTAAGTTTAAGCATCATGTTAAGCGGGCTTATGTTTAAAGGCTAATAGGGTGGATCAATATATGAACGAAGGTGACGTCTGCAAATGACGCCCCTCTGTGTGCATCCGCCAAACACGAATATAAATATTTATGATCGTAAAAATGTGTTATGTTATGTATAACGAAAATACAACCATTTCATATGTGGTAGAGCTACGCTGAAGCTATTAATGGTTTCAGCACGGAATAAACCTGATTTTGAATTATTCTTCACTGGAGCTCCGCTCCCATTGGTCTAAGCGTGATGACATAGCCTGTAACCTTCCCCTATAAATGCGCTATATAACACTGAAGGATTCTTTGAAATCGGACCAGTAGTTCCTGAGATTATCTCCTACAACTTCACAAATTTTACCTCTTTATAATATTAGTGTAGATTACATAAATACAGATATATGAGATATAAAAACCATACCATAAACGTACTTCCGTTCTGGATGGAGAAGGGTTTTATTATATTCATTTTACCATAACTCAACACTAGGTGACATCAGGATTTTTTTTAATGTTTTGAGTTATATTGTAATTTAACGTGGACGAAGTCTCAGGCGGTTTATAGAATGATATGTGCGCATAATGAGTTGTGCCGGATGTTAATCTTCTTTATACCAATAAAGTTATATAGATCTCATGCTCGTCACGCAAAAACTACTGCATAGATTACGGACATTTTTTATTTAGTTTGATTTCTTAGACGTTTGGTCTTTATGTAAAAGAACATTTATCAAGATAACTTTGTTTTTAAAATGAGGTTATTAAAGTAAAAAAAAAACTACGATTTTGTAAGCAATATACGTTCAAGTCAGGTGTACTTTCTTTCCGTATTGGATTCCGTAAATTGGATAAATGGTGTGATGCAAATACTCTGGGTAGTTTAAACGAAGCTGCGGGTAGCAGTTAGTTCTTAAATTTCTTTTAAGGGGTACAGTTTCCACCGTCTTCTTTGTACTACATGTTTAATTACTTTCATTTATATAAAAAATAATGTCATATTTCTTTTATATCTGTTTATTATATTTTAACAATGTTCATTTTTAGAAGTCTTGCATTTAATCGGTGAACCGGATTTCCGAGATGTTCGCCTTCGTTGGGAATACGGAACGCCTGATGAAGAAGATAAGTCCAAGATAATAGCGTTTCAAGTACATTATTGCGAATTACAGGCCTGGGGACAGTACCGATGCCGGACGAAGGTTCGTATCTTATTATTTGTTTAAAAAAGAAGGGGCTATTCAAGTAAACGTAGTACCAGACGGGTGAAGAGGTTTATAGTTTGTTTACTTTCTAACTTTCTAATGAAATCTACGAAAGATTCTATAAAACAATATGTCAATACTAATTTTCGTGTATAATATTATAGACGGCCTCAAAAAGAAAAACTACATCCTTATTACTTGATTTGCATATTGGTATCGATTTTTTTTTATTTGGTCTGCGAAACTATGTTTAATTTTACAATTTGAAATTATGTATTCCATACATAAAAGTAAATTATCACAGTTGGAAAATTTACGTTTGTACAAATACCTGCATACCATGTGATGCATGAATCTCTGTGGTGGTTGTGATATAATTTATAGCTGATGCTTTTTAATACAAGAGAGTCCACACAATACTGGAATATTCCAAGAAACTTCTGACATAGGTAGTAAATAATATAATTGTAGGTATATGGTTTTTGAAGCAATTCAGTTTCATATTAAAAACCCAAAATTCTAAACGCTTTGGAGACCACTGATAAACATAGATATCAGTGGTGGGCTAATGAATATCTGTAAATGTACATTATATATTAGCCGTTGAGTTGACATATTACATGCTTAGTTTGCAATGCAAAAGATGCCTATTAAATCATGTCCTCATAATAATAATAATTATTGCTAAGTTTCTATTGGTTTGTTACTGAACTTCATTAATAAACCAACCCTAATCTAACATGAACATTTGTGATCACACAATATAATGTTTGAATTTGATATACGGTATAAAATACAACAATATGAATATACCTAACTCTTTCAGAAAGATAGTTTATAGAGTTTGATTCAGCTTGTCCATTTCAAAATTTTTAGTAAATACACTCATCAAAAAAGATTAAGCAACATGTACTAATTTAAATTTTAGGATGGTTCTTCACATTATAACGTTGTATTTTATTTTTAAAATAATATCTTTAGGGTTCTATGATGTAAAAATAACAGCTGTTGTCTTTATAAGTTCTTTTAATAACAGAAATGAACAATATTAGAATATACTGTAGAAACCAAGATACATAAGAAACTAAACTTTTTTTTTACAAAATGAAATTTCTAAAGAAAATGTATTTATTGTGAAAGAATAGAACAATTTAATACAAAGTATGGTCTCCTCTGCTATTCAGAACTTGTCGGCAACGATTATTCATTGAATTAAGACTGTTTATGTCATCTTGCGGTATTCGCTCCCAATGGAATTGTAGCAAATCCTTCAGCTGATGGGTTGTTGTCGCTCCGTCCAAGTCCTTCAAAACACGTCTCTGGAGCATGTCCCATGCGTGCTCGATGGGGTTGAGATCTGGCGATTGTGCAGGCCCGGGCAATACCCGGATGTTCTCCGTTGCAAAGTATTCACTGGTTCGCCGAGCTGTATGTGAACGCGCATTGTCATGCATTAACCTAAAATCGGAGCCAAAGGTTTGTGCAAATGGGTCTGAGAATATCCTCAATGTAATTTTCAGCATTCATGTTTCCATTTACAAAAACAAGCTCAGTTCACCTGTTCTTCATAATACCCGCCCATAACATAACTGTTGAGCCGCTGTATGGATGAACTTCCTGAACGCACCTGAGCCTTTCAGTATTTCCGGGCCGACGATACACTCGCACCCTTCTTGTATCAGGCTTAAACCCGAATCGCGAAATACATATAGGAGTTATTGAGGCACGCATGCTTGGTACACATGCATGTTTCAATAACTCATATACGTATATCTAGATAGCTTAGCTTAACTCAGATAGGTCGCGATTTTTGCACAAAGCAGGCAACAGTCCAAGCCGAGGTGTGCCGTGCACCCTTGAGTTAGTCGCCCAAACGTCCCAAATCGGCTTAGTGCTTTCAGCGCTCGCCTCAATAGTTCGGTGAAGCTGTAAAGACATCTCCAGGCCAACAGTGTTCTCATTTCGAAAAAAAAGTGTGTGTGATTCATTACTAAGCTGAATGATTTAAAAATTTTAGGTAATCGATAATTTAGAGGAAGAAGTATCGACAAGAACGTCGATAGTCGATTTCTCAACGACCACGACTCAGATGCCTGGTGTACGTCGCGGGCGGTTGTATAGCACGCGCATCACGGGCCTACGCATGGCGACTACATATTCGTTCGAAGTACGTTCCGTCAGGCGAGACGCACGTGACCTCGCGGATCCACAGTCAATAGGCTCTAAAATAATTATCGTACCGACAAAAGGATGTAAGTTGTGTTGATCGAATTAATGGTAATAATAGCGACTCCGGAGGATGTTATCCTGCCCTGATAATAAAAAAAAATCTAGACAAATTATATACCACCGTTGGTGGGTGGTAGAACCACGCTGAAGCAATAACTGGTTTCAGAATGAATGGGTCAGCTCGCCCGGGGTAGTACCATCCTCTCACAGAAAACCGACGTGAAGTAACAGCGCTCTAAGTCTCTCTAAGACTGCTCTGGTGTTACTGGTGTCTATGGACGGTGGTAATCACTTAAAATTAAGTGGCCCATCTGTTGTCCTCTTTTGATATAAAAAAAACCTACTCTTTCCTTATGAATATCTTTATCTGCAGGTTAAAACCGTATGAAAATCCGTTTAGTAGCTTTTGAGTTTACCGCGAACAGGCACACTGACGCCTTTATTCTATATGTAACGATAAATATCCATGTATATCTACAAAGTGTCGAATAATTCAGGAAATTTCGTTCAGTAAGCGTATAAAAGGTTGAGAGGGGTATTTAACCATTGTTGAAGTGGCCGTTAATCGTTTTCGATTTGCATTCAACTTAGATACAAACAACCTATTATATGTAACAATATTGTAGTCGATTACATATCCGAGTTCACAAACCTACACATTGATCCATACCACAGCGCCACCTATCAGATTTTAGCACAGCAATCATCCCTACAAAATAAATATATTGTTGAATATGACCTCAATCTTTCAGATCATTTTGAATATACACGCAGTAATATAAACATTTTTTGTGTTACTAAAACCATGGTTTATAGTTTCAGCCCGAGCCACGCAATGCTTACCTCACGCCAGCGAAGTCGAAGTATCGACGGGCCCATTTTTCGGAGGGCGTATTGCAGTGGAGGCGGTAGATGGAGGTCCCGAACGGTGTTCTGTACAAGGCAACCCTAATAGTGCACAAGATGCGTATATCTTGCGCATTCACCATGAAGAATGCGGTTCTGAAGTGAACGATACTACCGTTGCGACATACGTCATTGTACAAGAGAACCTGCCTATACTCACACATAGTACTAGACGGTTAGTACCACTATCTAAGCATTAAACACAGTTTCAATTTTTTTTTTCAAACTGACTACACTGTTGACTTACCACAGTCTTAACAGCTTTACCGGACTACTAAGGCGAGCGCTTAAAGCACTCAGCCGATTTTATGTTAACAACTAGCTCAAGGGTACATATTCATACTTATACGAGTTATTGGAACACATATGTGTACGAAGCATACATACCTCAACAACTCTTATATGTATTTTGAGCCGGATATTTTTTCTAAACTATTTAGGTTCGATAAGGGAAAAACAAAATAAAACCCTTCCACTTTCAACTGTAAGCATGTGTAATGTTATTATAGTGTTGTAAGATTTTGTGGCACTGTATCGCGTGAGCAGCGTACTCAAGGTCTCCACGCCGAGGGAACGGACCTAGGCTTTAGCCGCTGCCGAGGGGGCCTAGTCTGGTGTACGGGAGCGAAATTTACCCCCAGAAGTTTCAGTTCTAAATTTAATTTCTTCTTTTAATGATTTTTTGTTTCTAGTTTCCTAGTTCTTTGTACTTATAAACCTGAAACGCTAACGGTCCGAGCTGGAATCAATTTACCCAAGACAAATCCAGGAGATATACTTTATCATACAAAATCACGCTCTGGTGTCGTCGAGCCATATGTCGATCCGGACTTGGATAATAATGACCTTCAACCAGCAAGACTTGAATCTAGGAAGGAAGAAGTTGAACACAGTTTGTATTTACTACGTTTCTGATCGTTTTTGGCAACAATAAAAAAAAAAAACTTATACGAATGTCTCGTTACAGGTGTTTTTGGTGAAGTTTCGTTGGTAATGTTTTTGGTGATTGCCGCTTTCGGTGGGATTGCGATGTTGATCTGGAAAATAGTACCTCAAGAGGATAAAGATAACGCATCCATAAAATCAATATCAACTCTTTCTCGCAGTGGTATATTCAGCAGAAGGAATAGAGATAATCTTTCTGACCGGAGTTCAATTTACTCCATAACATTATCGGAGAAAGATGAAGGGTACATTAAAAAGCCAAATGAAGGAGACAATACGTCTGAAGCGTGAAAAGTCCAGATTGGAAATATTTGAGATATTTTACGGTATTTAAGTGCACGTTTGGTCAAAGTTCAAACCAGACCATTTGATAAATAATAAAATATTGATTAATTATCTTTATAAACGCGTTTTATATCTCTGTTACTTACGAGGGTTGTGATTGGAATCGAGCTGGACTAGTGCAGATGTATGTATAAAGGAGTGGTTATTAAAATGGGACTATATCGAATTCCTTAAAACAATATCATATTTGCCAGGCCTTTTGTTTAATGTGGTGAGTTCCTCTACTACAATTCAAATATCTTCGATTCCAAACATTTATAGATTTGGTTTAGACTAGGCCAGTATATTGAAGCACTGATGTATTTGCCATAGATTATAATGTTTTTGTATTAGATACATAACTTTAATTATATATATCGTCTTAATTGTGATTTATCTGATCTATAAGCTTCATTGAGTACTGTTGACTGCTCTACATTATATAGTTTATTGTATTAATTGTAAGTTCATTTTAATGTGTGATTAAAACAAATAATCTAACAACAGATTTTTATTTGAACACAATTTCAGGCTTATCCAATACAAAGATTTGCTTCTCCATTTTTAATTCGGGGAATAAGAATTGATTAACAACATCGTTTAGTTCCTCCAAAGCAATCTGTGCATGAAGTCTCACGACAGAGTCTTCATTTGGATCACAATACAATTCTTTCAGTGTCCTATATATTGGTAGTAAATTATCTTTCAGTTGTATTAAGGTTTCTTTGCCTAATCCTTTAATTAAACTTGATATCACCATGACGGCAGCTCTTCTACACTCTATGGCTTTGTCAGTCTCCACTATACTCCAAACACATGACAGTACCTAAAGAAAACAATATTTATCTAATTAAATAAATAAAGATATCAGAAAAAAGAGAAAAAGGTATATTATATATCTATTAATTTCTCTATGGTTTTATATTGATATATAAAAAAAAAATCGTCACGGAACGCCTGGCAGATGTGAAACGTCGAAATTGTTCATATCGAACGAATGTCAAGTTCTCTTGCGCATGGCATCGCGTCGCCACGTCTCACACAGTCGCCACACCAACAATCAGGTTTACCCGCTCCTATAGATGTTTCATATCAAAAACAGGATTTACCGTAACAACACACGATAGAAGTGAAACTTGTGTATCACAAAGAGACATTTTAATTAAAAAAAAAAAAGTATAAGTAGTAAGTAATACACATAGTATAATAAATATGTACCTCATAAATTATAGAACCTATTTTGTAATGCAATATTAGAGCAATTTCAGCCAAGTTAGATAGAGCTGATGTTCTGATAAGAGGATCTTCGTCTCTGCATCCACATAACATTGTGTTTAACAGAATTGATTTATGTTCTATGGCCATTTCACCTGAAAAGATAATCAAGAAGCTGAAATTATATATTAAGATATATACAAGTTTTTTGTTTTTCAACAAATCAATGTATCTATTGGACTGAAAGTTTATTACTAATTTGCCTCTATTAACTGTGAATCCATGTGTACCCCATGTCAACCAAATTTTGGTGTCAAAAGGCTACTTACTATAAAGGGATCATCAATATGTGAATTATGGTGATGACTGAAGTTGACTCTTCTCTGTGTATCCACTAAAAAAGATTGTGACATGTAATGTCTTCTAAATATTAAATAGACATATAAAAATAATAAAATAGATCAAGATTCTTGCTGGTTCTTCTCGATGACGGGGTTGTTTTCCAAATCAGTGGTAGTTTTGAAATTTATAAGTGCCTTCTTAGAGCCTCAATTTTATAAAGTATTTTTCATTTTGATTAAATAATCCTAACAAATATTATAAATGCGAAAGTAAGTTTTCTTTCTTACGCTTTCCCGCTTTAACTACTCATCAAAGTCTTATGAAAGTTTTCATACACATTTGTCAGGAATACAAAAAAGAATGGAGGGTACTTTTCATCCATGGAAATATAGTGATGCATAGTGATAGATCCAATGTCGATCGAATTGATTCTATACGAACGAAACTGCACGCTAAATCTATTAAAATATATTCCTACTAATATTTTTCACTTCAAAAATAATTATGTCTTGTTTCCACAACTCTGATACAATCTCAATGATTTCACATAGAGGTTGCCTTATATCTAGAAGCACATAAGTTATTTGTTATTCTGAGTATATTGAAAAAGTTAACGTAACCAAAAAACTAATTCCCTTCTATTCTTCTCCACATTGTATCTGTGTTGTGTGAATATAAAAAAATGGATATCACTGTATCTGGGATCAATAAACTCCAACATTTGGCCAATCATTATGAAATTTGATGAGACCCAAGAATATTTTACAGATAAAGTTATGCTATCCATTTTACGATAATTCGCCACTATTATTTTTTTTCAAACTGATTACGCTATTAACCTAGCAAGGTCTTAACAGCTTCACCAGACTACTAATTCACCACTATTTTATTATTAGTGCTGGTATTATATCTCTTTGTAATTTATCACAACCTCCGTGCCTGGCAGTGTATCTATAAATGTTTGAAATTATATCTTACCAAGTTTTTTTGTAACCTTCACAATAATATCACCAATTTTCATTCTCTGTTCAGAAATTTTATTTTCATTTTCCTTTGTTTCACTGATTTGTTGATTATTGGATAATTGTAAGAATTCCCTACATAAAACATGCAAAACATCCTCAGTGCAATGAGTACAGAGTGCAGTTAAGCCGTTAATAGCCGCTAAGTAGATGTAAGAATCGGAATGTTTAAGTTGCTCCTGGAAACAAAAACTATTGGTCTGAAGTAAAATAACATAAAAAAATAGGGAGAAGCATTTACATCATGTTAATTAATAGTCCTATTGGCTTATAGTTAAGGAAATCACTATCATCACAAAAATATGAGAATGGTTGTTTTAACAGTAAATATATAAAAATATTAGACAATACCTGCCCATTTCATTGGGCATCAAAAAAGATAGTAAGAATTCAATCCCACCTAAGGGATAAGTTAATATAAAGTTTCTTGATAGTAGTACTACTCCAATACATTTAGTAGTTTTGACATGACTGACAGCCTCAAAAATACAGTATTTTCATTATAGTAATTTTTTGCTATTTAAACCACTGCCTTCCACTCCAATTCAATCCCTATATTTACAAAATGGTATTGTTCTTATATTATACATCTACTAGGGGGCCCTGGGGACATTGTGCCACTCAGATAATAAAAAAAGCCTATTAACCGACCGCAGCGCCACCGACCGGGTCCGATTGTGAATCTAAATCATTCTCGGATACACTGGAACACTCACACAAAATTTCATCAAAATCAGTCCAGCCATTTAGGATTCGAGTGACATAAACATGAACACAAGAAATTTATATATTATACATCTACTAGAAAGGAATTATTATATTTACCTGAAAAAGACAAAGAACATAATGTTTTTTAGATATAGTCTCCGGTTCCGCAGAATCAATAAGTTTAGTTAATTCAATTATTCCATGAGCCTTCACAGGTAATAAACTGTCAAATACATTTGCTAAAGCTTTCTCATATAGTGAATCTTTCTTTTCATGTGTACCAGACATTATGACAGATAATATTTCTTTCGAAAGAATATGGCTTAAGCTAGAGAAATCATTGGCTATTTGGGTTAGTCTTGGTATAAGATTTGCAAGTTTTGTTTTTAAATCTTCCAATTGGTTTGAAGTTGACAGGATTGTATGTAACAAAACCAGAGATATACTTGCACATTCTTCATTAGCTTCATAATCTTTTAAAAGAAAATGTTCTACAAATTGTAAAATTATCATAGGTTTTGATTTTAATGGATAGATAACTTTTGGATATGTAGATATCTCTGATAGCAATTGAAGTATTATAATATATTGTTCATCACATTCATTTAAGAGTACTGGATCATTTTCAACAAACAACAGATCTTTATTTATTTTGTCCTTTCTCTTAGTTGTTATATTAATAAGTAGCTGAAGGGATACCTCAAACACATTTTGTGCAAAATTATCAGACGACTCATTCAACAGATTAATGAAATATGTCAAATGATTGTCTTTATTATCTTCAACATCTAATATAACTGATTTTATAGCAACTCCAGCATCATATTCTTCAATAAAAATATTCGATGAACTAACAGCAGATTTCCCAAATAAAAATGATTGAATTATCTCAGCCACTTCTTCTTTGTCTAATTTTCCAAGACATTTTCCCAGAATATATTTTAACTTTGTACTGATTTCATGATTTTTAGTACATTTAACTCCAATGAGGAGTAAAATATCAAGGTTCTGTTTCAATAATTGAATGGACCAATTTAAATTTGTTGATACATATGCATGGAAAATATTTATTTTTTGTGATACTTGTTGTGGTGATAAAAGAATAGTACCAGGAAGATATGATTGTGAGTTTAAGGATTCTATATGAAGAGACTGAAAAATATCCTTCATTAGAATTTTAACTGGAGTAGCTTCAGGAAATTTCTCATTTAAGCTTAATAAACAAGCTACTACTGTTGATAAGTAATGTACATTATTCAGGTGAAGTATTTGTGTCAACTGTTCACAGATATTCTGAAGATATTCATTCTCAGAGCAAGTACCATGCTTGGAAGCAACTAACCGGCATAACATATCAATTTTTTGCCAGTCATATCCAGTGTCAATATTATGACTTTCAATAAAACACCTCATCATGCTTAATAACCCTCCTGAACACAAGAGTCTTTGGCTCATCTCTTTCGCAATTACTCTTGTAACAAATTTTGGAGGTGATGGCTCAGTGACACCTTGAAGAACCATTAACTCCTTCATAAGCATTGGTTGGAAAGAATTATTCACTAAGTTTTCATAAATATTTACAAAACTTTCTCTTTCCCTTTTAAGTTTATCATAAATTTCCTCTGTTATTATAAAATTATTGTAAGTGCCTGGTTTCTTCAGTGGTGCAAAAGACAACTGAATTAACATTGCTAAATAATCAGATAGATGAAAAGTTATAATTATATTTTTGAAAACAGGCACATCATAGCATCTGGTAAAAAAGTTTGTGCAATTAACAATCATTTCATATTTTTGTTCATCAGTAAATGTCACCACTGGTATCATAAAGGAAGAGGAACATCTTTTTGATAGTGGTATACCTATTCCGGGAAGAAGACATGGGCAGATGCCAAGAGATGTAATTATTTGAAAACATGTACGTAATAGTTTTTGATTCTTGAGGCTTATAAGAATGCTTTTATCATTTTTGATTTCAAAGCCAAGTTCATCAATAATATCAAATATTTTTTTAATAAATGATTTTAAAACTGTATTCCCTTCAGTATCACTGAGTTTATTCAACTGGTCATTTCTATGTACAGTAGTAATTAATGATATAAATTCCTTTTGCCCATCTGAAAATATAAATAAAAATTAACGTCATAAAATACAACAATATATGACTATGTCAATAAATTACAAACCTTCGCAAGTTATCTTCTTTATATTATCAAATATTGAGTCAACTTTCGACATAGCCGCTTCACCAGATCTTATTTATAACACCTGCTGACCTGCTTCAGTGATGGGTTTTTATCAAAGAATATAATAGGTATAATAGGAATTAGGAAGGTTTTATACTACAATATGACAATGACCAGGCTGAGCATTTATTTCATGATGTCAGTTGTCACATCGAAATTTGTGTTTGACAATCATTGTTTTGTTATTGTTACCACAGAGCAGTAGTCCAATAGTACAGGCGAAGGAATCCATACTACCAATTCTGAAGTTGACAATGTTAGTAATTCTTATGTATTCACTATCCAGTTTTCTTCTATGTCCAAGAGAATGCAATAAGCGCCAAATCTCCTATATAATGTTTCAGATATTTTTATCTTCTCGAGTAATAATAAAACAAAATTGTTCAAATATGTCCAAGCGTGGAATTGTTAAAGTCGAAGATAGGTTTAAAATTATCAGGCCAAGTTCAAGGCCAAGGAGATCGATATTCAAGTAAAGCATCGGGCGCTTATTTCAATGTCCCAACAAGATGGTGGCTCCCTTGTTAGAAATTTCCATGGAATTTTCGTGACATCTCAGAATTCTTGCTCCATGTTATTACTTTCCATTCACTTCACTTATGCACAATAGACGAACCCTAATACATAAAACACCAATCTTCCATAATATAAAGTGTGAGTATATGAGGGAACAGAATGGCACGTACGCACGGAAAAAAGATACATTAACAACATATCTTTTTATTCCGTGGCGATTACGTCAACAATATTATTTATTTTTCGTATATCTTTAAACTCTATAAACTTCCGAGAGATGTTGCAAAAAGTAGATAGCACTTATCTAAGCAATTCTTTGCTGGGAGAGAAGGTGTATGCTTAAACCAACCCAAAATCGTATTCTCAACTACAATAAGAATAAAATAGCATTCTTGAAATTAAATGTATATATATATATAAATATACATAATAATAATTTTTATAATCAAAAAAAGTTTTTCCAAAATGAGAGAGAGATTGATCTTTTAGACGACTTCGACAATTTTTTTTTATTGTAGCACGGCAAAGTGACTGCACTATGCCTGATGGTAAGCACAGTACAATCCAAAAATAATAGCGACCACCGATTGACACACTGTCCATCGCCGGTCGCCACTATCATGCCGGCCTGTAATAAGCTGGATATGCACAGGCTGATCCCGAAACGCGACCCGTAGAAGCGAATCACTATTACGGGTTTTTGCCATATACATTGTGGTTGCGACCCAGTCGGGCTGTAAAACCCAACCACCCCTCTTACACCATTGCCTCGTTCGTTATTCAGCAGGGTGCACCACGTGCAGGTGAGGTTGGCTTGGGTGTCTCAAGTCTTATGATGTTATTCGGCACCTATTACACCCCAATGCCGTTATAAAGTAAATGTTCTTTACGTATATTACTACGCTATGCTAAATAAATTTAAAATCTATCAACGAATAATATACAGTTCAAGATTTAAAATGAAAAGTATTTTAAAATAATCTCAATCGATACTTTTAGACGACTTCGACAATGCCGTTATAAAGTAAATGCTATTTACGTAAATGACTACGCTATGCTAAATAAATTTAAAATCTATCAACGAATAATATACAGTTCAAATTTTATATTGAAAAGTATTTTAAAATAATCTCAATCGATAAAAATGAAATGTTAAAGGCCGTAAGACAACAAATTGATATTCTGACCAAAATAGATTATGAACTAAGTTTCGTAACAAAAATTTGCCACATTTCTATTTGAGTACCATCGTCAATATATCGGTTTCGCTAATGACAACCGTAATTTTGACAAAATAAGAACCACAACGCTTTCCATGTTTCAAGTTGTAACGTGACATATAGCATCTGAGGCAACGACGTTTGTTGCGTGTTTGAATACTGTTGAAGTTATTTTACGCAAAATTAAATTAAATTTTTTGTCCAAACAAGAGAGCTTAATTTAGATTAATACTAATATTACTTCTGATTTGTAATGTGATTGGTATTTCATTAGTAGTTGTCCATTTTTTTTGTGTTATTTTGATGATACTGCTCTAGGAAAAACTTCTCGCAAATGAAATGTCAAAGTTGTCAAAAGTAATACTAATCACTGTTGAGTGTTGAGTGAAATTGAAAAGATCGTAGAAGAGTAAAGTGGTTCAATATTGAAAAATTACCGCATTTACCTTAGTTCAGATATAAATATTAAGTTTACATAAATAAGTAAAAATGTTGATTAAAGTAAAAGTAAGTCAATATAATAATTATTGTATTAAAGACAGTTACATACTAAAGTGATTTCTAACCTCTTATGTTATTTCATAGACGCTTACAGGTAAAGAAATTGAAATAGACATTGAACCTACAGATAAAGTAGAGAGGATCAAGGAAAGAGTGGAAGAAAAAGAAGGTATTCCACCACAGCAGCAACGTCTTATTTTTTCCGGCAAACAAATGTAGGTCTTTGTTCATTTTGGTTGGTCATAACGATTTTATTTATAAGGTAATCACATATTAGATGATTTTACGTTTACTTTTCTGGTAGAACTTATCAAACAACACCTATATAAAGAAAAAAATATTACATTGGGAAAATTGACAAAACAAACATGTTTTATTCGACTATTTAAAATAAGTATTATAATGTCGACAACGTGTAAAAAAGTGAAATCTGTCCAAAAAATACAAAAGCAGAATATAGGTAATAAAAACAAAACATTTAAATTGCTTTGAGACAATAATTATTAATTAAAATTTTTTATGGTACTTTTCTACTTCTTTGTGCTTATTTATATCCTTAAAATAAAAAGGAATTGCTGAATGTGTTGCTAAGCCCAAATCTCTAGAACTACTGAACCGATTCTGCTAATTCTTTTTTTGTTGTTTGTGTTTGATATTTGAATAAATTTTAGGCGGAATGGAGTTCGCAGGCACTGCTAGTATGACATAAAATTCAATTAAATTACTGTCTTCTGAAGTTTGAAATAGAATGCTATGATATAACTCATAAGTATTTTTTTATTTGTTATTGCAAGTGAAATCAAAGATGAGAAGTATAATTTAAAATATACTGTATTTGTCAATATAGCTTGTAAATGGTTTAATTTGTTTCTTTGTAAAAAGCATAAATTGGGATCTTTTTATTAAATTAATATCCTAGTCTTCATTGTGTTACCTTTCATTTGCTGATGATATTATTCTATATATAGATATTAATCTAATATTTAAACTTGTCGTTTGTATTAAAGTATTACTTTTGTTACCATACTCAAGTTGAAAATCTGTCATCAAGTACTTGTTGGTGTGTTCCAGCAGCTGAATTTGAGATCCAGTTGCCTTGTTGGTTCAAGTTTTTTTTTTGAACTGAAGAGGCTATTGACCTAGCAAGGTCTTAACAGCTACACCGGACTATTGGTTAGGTGTTTATCACCTTAGACCATGTTATCATTTAATATGAAATGAGATTATGGTCAAATGTTAAAACAGATAAAGGATTAAGAAAAGTATATTTATAAATTAAAAGCTTACAATGTAGAAATTAAAAATATAGCTTTTCCTTATAAAAGTTCAGTAATTAACCATCAATTTTATTACATTTTAGGAATGATGAGAAGACAGCCCAAGACTATAAAGTTCAAGGAGGTTCTGTACTTCACTTGGTGTTAGCACTGCGTGGTGGAAACTGATCTGGCTTGTGATAATACTTTGCTTTTATTTATAATGTTATCTTTATTTTTCCTTACGTGTATAAAACAATTATAATTTGAATTTTGTTTTGTTTGAAATATCAATTATACATCCCACTAAGATATTATGAAAGTTAAGCAGTAAAATATTGGCAGTTTCTGCATCATACAATTATTAACTGATGTATTTGTATTTACATATAGTAAGTATACATTTTAAAAGTTTATAGAGATGATTGAAATGACTACTTTTGATACCACATTTTTTTCGGTTTTGGCTTGCATTTATTAATAATGAATAACATTGAAGTAATGTAAATATATGAATTGCATTTAATAAAACTGATTAGGGTAGCTATCTCACTAAATCTAAATTAAATTGAGATGTTATCGGATCATTCTATAGGCTGTCTCATATTATCTCATGCCTTTTCATAATCTCATTTCATTTCTGTATTCGCATAAGTGTCACATCTAATCATCCCCCATTAGGTAACTGAATTTTCTATATAATCAAGAACATACTACAATTATTTTACAAAATATTTTTAATCTACTCACACTCTTAATTTACACGCTATTCTAGGGCCAAATATAAAAAAATATATAAAGCCAAAATATATTTTTTGATGGGCTCTTTTGGCATAAAGTACAAAGTGCTGCTTGCTCATTTTGTATTTACCATATAAATATAATCAAAGTGACTGCTTTTTGTCTTGATTAGTTTCTGGTTCTGGCAAGTTTTTAGGAATGAAGAAAACTATTTAGGGTTTTTTTTTGTTTTTTCGAAATGTCTACGCTATTGACCCAGCAAGGTCTTAACAGCTTCACCGGACTACTAAGGCGAGCGCTTAAGGCACTCAGCCGATTTTATTTTGGCAACCAGCTCAAGGGTGCACGGCACACCTCGGCCTGGCTGTTGCCTGTTGCATGCAAAATCGCGACCTATCTTAGCTAACCTAGCTAACTATTCATATATGTATGAGTTGTTGAAACGTATATGTGTACCAAGCATACACGCCTCAACAACTCCTCCATATATTTATTATCGGAAAATTGAGTTTTTCAGTTCGATAAGGGAAAAAAGTAAACCCTTCCAAAACTATTTAGGGCATTATTCAGGTAACACATTATTACGTTTCCCATAGAGGCTAAGTAGTAATGACAAAACGTTACCAAAGTAACTTAATATTGGTTAGTTTAATCTGTTATGGCGTAATCATGAAAATACAATTGAAAAATAA
Source organism: Antheraea mylitta (assembly GCA_014332785.1). Classification (NCBI taxonomy): domain Eukaryota; kingdom Metazoa; phylum Arthropoda; class Insecta; order Lepidoptera; family Saturniidae; genus Antheraea; species Antheraea mylitta. Next base: position 13,127,862 of record JACEII010000008.1, on the reverse strand, counting down.
AAGATTGATCCTTATTATTGTAATTTATAGAGATTAGGTAAAGGTGTTTTATAACTTGAATAAAACAAAGTAGGTTCTTTTGAGCAGGTAGTTCTTTTTTACGTCTTTATTTTGTACACATATTCAATACATAATTTTAGATAATATAAAGTAATTAATTCTTAACTCGATCCATAGGATAGACCACATATGTAATACGTCTTTGGTTCACACACAACACCAATTTACTAAATTTTATTTAGATTAATCAAAAGGTGCATTTAAATGAGCATTTAAAATTACCGACTTCCGTGTTTTACAATTAAATTTATCAGTAATTTTAACTTCTTATGTGAGTATTTTAAAATTACCACAAGCCTTTTTTTTTTTATTCACATACAAAAAAATATATCCACTAAATTGAGCTATTGCTCGTAAATCATCATTAATAGTAATTTGACTTTCATACATTACAAAAGCAGAGTCTACTATGCGTTATGTTTCATATTTATCTGAATACAACTCGTGACAACAATTTCAACAGTTAAACTGTTCATGATTTTTTTCTACCATAAGTTTACATTTTTTTAAACTTATTATTAAATGACATCGGGACGGAAACATTTCATTCGAAAATAGTAGTAAAGATCTTCTTACAGTGAAATGGGTGTAAGTAGTTACTTTAATAAAACAATGAATGTAGTATTCAATTTTGACAGAATTTTGAAAAATTGAGCTAGCCGTTTATATATGAGCAGAAATGTTTATATTATTTGGCACGTTTATCTTATAATGTGTATTAGTTTTCATAACGTGTTATTAACTTAATAGACACAGAAGTACTCAGTACACATAAAAATGAATGTTTCATATTTCATATATTGAATTGTTTTCAAAGTTATAGTTATTTTGTATTCATTAATAATTTCATATGGAATGCCGTTTGGCTGGTTTCCTTAAAAATAGTTTAAAACAGATTATCTAACTATTCCTTAATACTATATAGTACTTTACACAGCTGTCCCTAGCTCTTGTTTTGTCTAGAGTGTAAGCATTATACTGGCGTCAAATAGGCTTGTTGGAAGTGCCAAATACTGGACCGGATTAGCCATATATTAGAAGTTACATATGTGCTTGGAGACAAAAAGCAAAAAGATAGAACAATTTTTGTTGTGTTGGGCAAATTTTTTTAAAAAAAAGTAGGCTTTCCTAATATTTTTTACTGATCCCAGACTGATTTAGTGCACCTATGGTTGAATGCTGATCGTGCTATGGGCCCCAGGACCTAGCGTAGTGCACCACATCCATTGTAGCGTAGCTAGACACACCCTTGGTGTTGTACTATGTTATAACTTGCAATAAGTGAGTCGTGTTGACTGTATTAACTGTTGTACAATCTATATACTTATACTTCAGATAGATGGTTTTATTACTGAAAACATTATTTTGTATGAATAAAACACATTACCAGAAGTGGATGATATGAAACGTATACAGTTATTGAAACTATGTATCGGTCAATGTTATAATTTAAGTCACAGGTCTGAAAGATTTTGTTAACGTTTTGGTAAGATTTAAAAAATATGATTTATGAAATTACGAAAAAACTTTGACTTCATATGAAAGCAAGTATATAATGATTAAACTGCAATTTTTTTTCAAGTGTTTCTTGAATAAGAACGTTTACTTCTTATAATATAAAAGTTTGTAAACTGAACTGTGGAAAGAATTATGATAAAATTTTTGACTTTGTTTTGTAGAATTATACTTTTTTCATAATGTGGAAAGTACGAATCTTACATAACTACTATATAATTGCATGGTTTCCGATAGCGAGATTAAAAAAAAACCAACGCGCATCGCATAGTACATAGTTTTAAAAATCGTTATCAAAATCGTGTGTTACCGAGTCCTAATCGTTACTATCAACTCCATTTTGTATAATTAATAATATTTAAAACACACGCTTTTAAAACATACAACTACTAATAAAACTAATATTTGTAGGTATATAACAAATTACATAGAGCAGAGCATTATCAAAAAATTGCACTAATTACTTTAAAAATTATTCTTTAAGAATAACTAAGAGATCTCTTCTGCACTGCTGTCAACGAACATGAACTGAAACAAAAATACATATATTATAAACTATGGCATCTATAAATACCTAAGGTTTTTTTCGTTTTTTTTTCTACTTTATTGTTGTCAACCAATCTTTCAGATTATTACTGCCATTGTCGTGTAGTTAATAATATTACAAGCGTCGTGTGATTATTTCAATATTCTAACAAGATGGTGGCTCCCTTGTTAGAACCTTCCAGGGAGTTTTTGTGGCATCTCAGAATTTCATGTTCCGTGGTATTATTTTCCATTCACTTCATTTATGCACAATAAACTAATTATATTACGTAAAACACCACTTTTACAAAATATAAAGTCAAATAACACAATATTACAATATAAAATCCATTACATGACAGACTAAAATCCCGCCAAAAACCTTTTCTTATCGCTTATTTGGTAGACTCAATCCTAATGTTACTTCCATACCTGCGTAACGAAGCTTTGGTTGGCTACTTGTCGCACTACAAGGCTCTTCTGATAAAGGGGTAGAAAAACGGTCGCGTTGCTTTTCTCATCCCAATAGTTATTGGAAATTAGTGTTTCCAAGTTCTTTGATGTGTGTAAAAACCGCAGGCCTGATTATAGTACTACGTCTATCGTCTGCAGCTTGACAGTTCGTGACGATTGATACTAAGTTTCCACACTTGCATTATTGCCAGTGGCGGATTTGCAGTCTTGACAGTCCTAGGCCCCAGGCCATGTAATAAGTACCAGCCACCCCTTTCTCAGTACCCATCATATTGAGTACATAATGAATTTACTTTTGTTATCATCAGTGATTTTTTTTCATGATTGGCTGCCACTAATATATGGTCGCCCTAGGCCCGGGCCTCCTGGGCCTTAGGACAAATCCGCCACTGATTATTGCGACCATAAATATAACTTTGAGGTGATACCACACAAGTATGGATGTATCACAATGCCGACTCGTAGTCCGGTGATGCTGTGAAGGCCCTAAACAAGGCCAATAGCGTAGTCAGTTCGAGAAAAAAATACTATGCCGACAACGTAATCTCATTTCCTATAATTTATAATATTATAATATTATAATTCTAAATAATATTATAGATATATTTTCTAAAAAGTATAATTTACAGTTAAGAAAGCACTTCAGAGTGTGTAGAGAGTTAAATCTTATGTGGCATACGCTGGGTTTTGGTAATCTTTTTGGCCGGCAACGCACTTGTGAGTCCCCTAGTGTTGCTAGCGTTTATGAACCACGGTAATCACTTAACACGTTAAACGCCATGGGGGCACCGGTGAGCTCAGATAGTTTTTATTTTGTTATAAGTCTCGAATACTTTGTCAGATTTTTATAAAAAAAATATTTTCGAGGCATATCATTATCAAATACACCATTACATGAAAAAAGATTTTATGTAAATTTTCATTTTTTTTCCATGGCGTTTAATGTGTTAACATTAGGTGACATAACTGTTGGTTTGCCTCCTACGATATAAAGAAAATCTATAAGATAAGTAGGTCAGCTATAGTAGGAACATATCCTATATACTAGAAATTTAGATTTTACTACAAAAATAGTTAAAATTAAGGTAGTAAGTAGGTGTCAAATTTACAGTTTAATCTAGTTTTCAATTTAAGAGGAAAAAGCTACATCGAATACCTGTGTTAGGAAATGATAAAATATATAAGATATTTGAAGTTCAAACTCAAGTTATTAATGTATTATATCTTGAATTAAATTTAACACACTAAT
>JACEII010000008.1:13090314-13119039 GCA_014332785.1 Antheraea mylitta | reverse complement strand
GTAATAATAATATTAGAAGTTTCTGTTGACAATTTCAATGTTTTGACAAGATGATGACCCTCTAAGAATTTTCGAGGAATTTTTTGTGGCCACTCAGAATTCATGCTCCTTAGTATTATTTCCCATAAATAACCGAATCATATTACATAAAATACAATACAGAATATAGAGTCAAAAAACACTACAAGATAGATAGATACACCTTAAAACCTCTAAGAAAATCTTGACCTCATGTAGAGCAGAGTGATTCCTACTAACACAATTCCTACTAGCTAAAACTTTGACTGCCACGCCATACTTACTTACATATTTCTTTTAGGACGACATACATGAGTTTTTAACAATTGTAAAAAGATCTCCGGTCACGAAGTACTGAACCGTGGCGTCACAAGAGAAACCGTCACCGGTCATATATGACTAACATGGCAGTCAAAGTCTTAATATGAATAGTGACATCAAATTAGTACGCACCTTCCATAACGAAACCTTTCTCTATCCGAGGTTCGATGACTCGCATAAACGGTGGCGCGAAGGGAAAGTTCTCTGGAAATACCAGATGGAGCAGTATGTGTGGAATGTTGAGCTCGTGGAGGTCGTTCGCTAAGTCGCTTTCCGGATCTATCTGGTGTAGCCTGACGTGCCATTCGTAAAGATTATCGTTCACTAAATCAACCTGTAATAGGTATAATGTTGATATCTTACTATGTTTAGTAACTTATATTGGTACATAAAGTTGAAGGCTCGCTGTATTTTGAGCACCAGAGTCTGTGTCTAAGTAAACTTAAATAATAAATTTAGATTTTATTATACTTATTTCTGATCATCGTAAAAGTGGATATGATTTTAAATCCTGGTACAGACCAGGATATCAAATACTATAGGCTCATGTATTTCTAAGAACACGTTCCATTAAGTGTTCACAACGCCTAAAATACCCTCAGCCGTTCCACAGTGGCGACCAAGATCGTTGTGGGCGTAGCGAAAAGTTTAGTAATGACTTCATGACTAAGCTAACAGCGACCCATGTCTAGGGTTAGGTCGAAATGAGGGTTGGGAAAATTAGCGAAATTTTCAAAGTTCAAAGCAACAAAGGCAACGACCGTGAAAATTTAAAGTCTAAATATTTAAAGTGTAAAAGTCCAAAAATACAAGGAAGGTTTACAATAAGTAAAATTTTTTACTTCCAGGTACTGAAAAGTTTACACTTTTCAGTACCTGGACGACCGAGCCTAACTCGGTTCTTTGAAAAAGGTTTTAAAATTAAAATAAACTGTTAGGTTTGGCTTACAAAATTAGTATTTTTTGTACCAAAAGACTATATTAACAAAGATATCGCTTTTGCCGTCACTCGGATTCGAACTGGGGTTGGATGGATTTTCGAAGCAGCCGATTTCCATGTGAGCTATTGATATTTCTATGTGAGCGGAGGCGAAATTTACCTTTATATTCTAGCTATATTTTTTCATTGCCTGAAAACTCAGATAAAAAGTTTTCTATGAATAAAACCTAGCTAGATCGATTTCTCGTCCCGGAAACTACCTACATACTAAGTTTCCCGGAAATAGATGACGCCATTTCCGAGATCCTGAATATATACAAATATAAAAATATACAAGAATTGCTCGTCTAAAGGTATTAGCTAGATAGATATGTGACAGAAAATGTAAATCTGAAGTGACTTTTGAATTCATCATCTAAGTAGATATTAATTAAATTACTGATAAATTATAATTAATTGATAATACGTGGTCGATGTTGTCTTTTTTCACGAAATGATCTAAATGAAGTACTTAAATAATATAAGGGAAATTTAAAATGACCTTAACAATAGGTACGAGTACATATTGCTTTTATAAACAAACTATGAGTTTATTGCCGATCGATTATATAATGTGAATTGTATGTGTGTGTGATTATATGATGTATACTTGTTTGAATGAATGTTTGATGTTTATGAATCACAATTAGGTAAACGTCTGGACCGATTCTAATGAAATTCAGTCAGTATTGGATTCTGACAGTTAAAAATGTTTTTAATTTATACTCATTTATAAATATGCTTTGGGCCTTCATATACGAAATCTTGATATAGTGCTACTGAAAATACTGGGAGTTGTTAAATAGTTCTGACTACCGGCTGGAGACGGCAATATAGCCACAAAACAATACACCGTGTATCCAAAATCGAATAACCAATCCTTACAGTGAATATTGGATCAGGTCGACTGTCCTGTAGTCGTTTGATCTCTTTAAGTTCCTTCATGAGCCTTCGCGTGCGTACAGCTGCAGCTCGTTCGCGTGCTTCGTTGGCACCCGGCTTTTTCTTCATCATAGAAGCGCTCGGACTCGACGGAAGACTGGCCGTCGTGTCAGCTGGACTTACACCATCTCTGCAAGAGTTGATTGGTTTCTGTTAAATTTATCTGTGTTAAAATAAGAGAGGTCCGGATATATTTTGAGGTTTATTTCTTAAGACACTTGATCCTAATAAAAGAAATTGTTATCATGAGGACGTCATTTCATATAACGTTATTAAAGTTTTAAGAGACTACGATTGTTATAACAATTACGCGACCAGCGATGTAAGTTAAAAATGTAGTAATTAAATATCTACAATGTCAAAACTCAGCTATTTAGGTACTGTTGCCAGACGTTAAATTTTATAGTTAGGGAGGTATATCTTAGCTGAAACTATATAGGTATATTGTAATTTAAAATATCTACTTTTTGAGTTTCGTTTAAAAAAAATTCATAGCACTTTGTATTCCTCATTAAAATTAATAATGTCATCGGCTATTTACGAAAATAACCCACATTTATCATAAACATTTTATTGCCAGATACTTAAAATATTGGTAGAGAAATGTCAATTTTCGATTCCTATAATAAATCGTAAATTTGTTTTGTATGAAACTTTTCACTGTGTAGGCTAAATCAAGTCTCTTGAGAACGTAAAGAGCGTTAATTTAAAAACAAGGAAACATTAAGTAGCATATTGAAATCTCATTCCAATAAACAAAGTTTATTCTCATTATGATCTTTATTAATTATGTATGTATAGCGTATACGACGTATTAAATTATCACTGTATCTTGCAACGTCGGGCTTGGATGGAATCCAATGTTAAACGACGGGTGTAATGCGCCACGGATCGGTCGTTGACATCTAGTAAGATTTATGTAAATTTGTTACGTACCTATATATATTACATAAACAATACTCGATATATCGATAAACCGGATTTATGGAACATAAAAGTTAAAAATATCTAATGAATTATTCTATTTGCGATTGAATATTGTAATTTAGTTAAGCTAAGTTTAAGCTGTTGACAGAATTAAAGTCTAAGTGAGAGGGGGATCCATCTCCGTGTTGTTTAATTGAAACGAAAAACTTACTGTTTCAAATTGAAATGAATATTATTCTTTAGTCAATTTTAGTACATAGACATGGTATGTGAAATAATAATCCTATATAATTTCATAAATACCAATATGAATTTGTATGTTACGTTTTGATTACATTGAGTACTTTACATTCAGAAACAATGTACTTTTCCGAGACATAGATGGAATCTACATTAACGCGAGCGAGGCCGCCAGTAAAAGCTAGTCTGTATATAAATAGGCGAATATTTTATGAGTTTGTTTGTTACGCTTTGACTAGATTGAGTATCTTACATTTAGAAAGAATGTACTTTTCCGAGGTGTAGGTGGAATCTACATTAACGCGAGTAAAGCCGCGAGTAAAAGCTAGTCTATATATAAATAGGCGAATATTTATAAGTGATTTTTTATATTTTTCCATTTAATAACTATTAGTGAGCTGTTTGTGTTATAAAAACAGAATTTTGGATGTCGTTTTTTCCATACCATCAGCGAGTCCAAACGCTTATTTAATGTCTCTATTCGTCATAATTCACGCCCCTTAAGCCCACAATGTACTTACAGTACTTGAATAATAATCAAAACAGTTTATATCATTTACAAAAAAAAAAAACAATGAGAAATAACAACAATATAGATAATAATATCCATAAATTAATACATGAAGAAATAACTTTTCTACCTCTTATTATGGTTCTATTTCGAACACTGAACGAGCACTATAATGCTTATAAAAATATGTTAATACATACCGTATTTTTTCTATTTATAACTGAAAGAAATATAAGGAATTGTATTAAAAGCATTACTCCTATACTTTATATTCTAGATGGCCTTTCTGAAATCGTATAAACTGGCGATGTCGCATGATGGTACGAGAACGAATATGATAATATCTATACGAATTCTGTATGTAGTATAAATCATATAAGGCTAACATGCTCTGTACTTATACTGATTATTTAATCATATAAAGCAAAATTAGGCCAATGTACAATTAAGTTTCCTGTTAAAACTTTTAGAATTTGATGTCATAGAAACCTCTTCCGTATGTTGTGGGCGTAAAAAGAAGTCTGTCGTACATACAGGAAAATAGGTCAACATTGACCAATGCTGTAAATTTCTAAGTACCAGAAATCTGACTCGTGAGTCATACTTACGTTTTAAAACATAGAGTGAGAGGTTATAATGAGAGCAAATAACTGTTTCTTTCCCGATATCCATCAGAAAATGTTATTTTTTGTGGATACAAAAAAATTTGGAGCTTTAGAAATGTAGAGAATCTGCGACTGTTAATGAATATTAAGTAAATAATGTTAATAAGCAAAAAGAAAATGATTTATCTGTGAAAAAACAGTTGAAATGCTCAGCGTAGGTAAGCTATATGAATGCCGTTTTATATTATTTTAAAGTTAGAAGCGATCTTTCTAATAAGACATTAAACCATAAACATATTATTTATTAACAATATGGGTATTCTATCCTTTACTTCATTAGTTCCTTATACAGTGTAAGTGAACACTGAGGTAGTTGTATGGAGGCTTAAGGTTTCAAATATATTGCCGATAATAAATCTCATTTGACATATTATTACTATTATTTATATATCTAATGTATATGTTACATGTTATTGTAGGTGATGTGCGCGTCGTACGTAAACTTACGTACAATTTTCAAAGAGCATTTCCATAATTGTACTTGGCCTCACAATTTTACATTTCCTTAATACAACTAAACAAAAACACGTGCGTAGCTGCAGGTACAGCTACTTACTATGTATTAATACTCAGCCATGATTTCTTTCGCCGTTTAAAATATTTAAAATTATAGATTTCGAGATCAGTAATTAATTACATCCTACAAATATATTTACAAACTTCAGCACTCTATACAAATTTTATAGACTTATTTCAGTATACATATCATAACGAAAACCTTATAATGTACCCTCAGATGAATTTATATTATGAGTCAGTAAATCCTAGTGTAATAGTTTATTTTGTCTTCTCTGACGGACATAATCGTATATTAAGCTAAATACACATTCTTAATTAAAGAAAAAAATAGTGTTAATTTTAAGCAAACAACCGAAAAAAAAGATCAATGTTGATTTAAGTCATAAATACTTGAATATAACAAAAACTAACAAAGGTGTGCGAAGTCACGGGCTTGCCCAGTTATGCATATTTGTTAAAAATTACAAGAGTTACATTCTATAATACCTCACTTTCTTATATTTTCGTAAACATATGAGCTTACGATTGTGGAGTTAAGCCATAGGTTGTGTAATTCATCTTGATTGTAAATATAATAAAAAAATGTAATTGAGTATTTTACGACTCTGACACAAAATCGCTTATTTATTTATAAGATTACTGTGCAGTGCCTAATTAGTAAGCGAATGTTTGTAGAAATTTCGATGCTAACCCAGTAAACACGACCTTAATTTGATATATTTTACGATTTTGATACATGTGATGTTTGTGTGATGTCTAATTAAGGTCATGTGGTTACTAAAATTATTAATTAATTGATTTACTTCCCACGCTGACTGTTTTGATGGATTCATTTGCCAAGTAGCATTAATATTACCAAACAGAAAACTTTGTTAGTATAAAAATCGTATTTATCTTCGCATATAAATAAAATGATAGTTATCGAAGTTTTAAGAAACTATTAGCTTTATAATTACCATGCGTTCGGCGATGCGTCTTTTCTTGCCATAGAGTGGGGCAAGCGGTTTGATACGCGAGTGCAGGAAAGAGGAAGGAAATTTATAACATTGTTTAAAATATATTTGTAAGCAATGTATACTTCTGCTTTCAATTATTTTATGTTTATCCTTGGTACATAAAATATACTGCTGAAATAATAAGTACCATCAGAAGCTACACTAATACTACTTTGAAACTAATAGACATGTTGATTTTTGTCTTTGTGTAAAATAACTAATTATATATCTATCAATTGGGTTTCAACTTTTTTTTTATCTACAATGCTCATATTGCTCTATTGTACTTATTGATGAACATAGCTTTAACAATGCTTCATAACCTAACTAGTTTATAATATATAATTCTATGGAATCATAGGGTATAACTACTTTTGCCTTTTGCTAATAGTAACCGGCAAGTATTTATTTGAAATATGAAATTAAATATCAATAAAATATACCATAACGTCATCTAGCACTGAGTTATAATAAAATAGAAAGCATTAAAACCTGCATAGAAACAAAACAGGAGTGTACACTTTCATGATAATCTGTTACACGCTAGTAGACTACTAGAACTTGACAGTCTTAGATATACTATAATTAATCTGTAAATATAGACTTATTGAGGAAGGGTATAAGCGATCCAACTCTTCGCTATAATCCTTAGGAGAGGTGAAATTACATGTAGGTCTGAAAGTACGCGAACGAGAAAGAAGTATTTATGCCATTGCACTAGCGTGCCGTGTGGCGTCGCGTAACAGAAGTCAAAGGCGGTAAAATCAAACGAGAGTCACGAGTTGTACTGTAAAACGAATGACATTAGTAAATTAGAAACATTTTACTAAGAACCACAAGTTGGTTGAATACATTCAGAACGTTTAATACCAACTGTAGTTGTGTTCAAATGTACCTACTCCTTAGGTAAACATTATTTACATAGAGAAATACCAACGCATTTTATATGCTAATTTGATTGCATATGTTGTTGTTGTTAGATATACTAACTAGTCATTTTATACAGTTCAATGAGATACCTACTAACCACTAGATTAATTTGTTCTAAGCAAACAAGAGGCTTGTTTACATACCACATACTTTACATATTTCTAACAGCTAAAGTTATTCTTATCTAATAAACGTACATATTTATTCAGTCACCTATTACATATTATGTTTATTACGTCACAAATTCAAACTATCCGAAATATTAATATTCATTAGTTAGTAGTATTACGTCTCTACGTTAAATTACGTTTCCTATTTTAGATCTTGACCTAGTATAACACTAAATGTGTACAGATTACATCTTTGCAAAGTAAGCGGAAATGTTGCATGTTTTTATTGTGATAATCTACGAATACTAGATGTGTTTTCTCACGCGTAACTTATCATTTGTTGTAATAACTGATGTCGTATCTAGTAGCGAGTTTGAAATGAATAACACTTAATGTTATTTGTATTCATAAATAATGCATACTAATTTACAGAAAAACACTTCGAATGCCGACTTTCATGGACATCATTAACCGGCGCTGTTGTTTATTGATTAGATATACAACATTATTTTTTTATTAATTATAAGATTAACTGATACCTGCGATTTCATCTGTGCTGTTTATTATCCTAATAATATATAATGTACAGCCCAAAGAAGTAAAAAAAATAAAAGCAAAAATATACTTTGCTTAAAAAAATTCTTTGTATACAATGTTATCTGTTTACTTCCTTTCTTCTGCGTATTTATAGCACATCGCTTGCTTTACTTCTCCAGGACAATAAAACTCACAACGCGTAGTGCTTATAGGAATTGTAGCTTTTTAAACATTAATAAATTCATATTACATGAAGACATAGTGATTATTTTTTTAGATAAAGGCTACTTTAAGAGTCTATGAAATAAATCGAAAAAAAGTTATCCAAAATCTATCGAGGCCTTTTTGGGTAAACTATCTGATGGGGAGTGAAAATCAGTTTTGCTTTTCTCGAGATAATTAGATCAAATATTAAGCACCTACTTTTTTAATTGATTTAGATCCAGAAACGACTAATTATTGGTCTGTTAAAATATTGCTGTCGTCTAACCTAACACCCAGTAGCTATAAACAGAATTCGTTAAACAGATCGCCATGAAAATTGGTATTCCTATATATGTACAGTTGAAGAATATTTGTGCAGTATAAATTTTATAAATTTTGTTATCATTTTTTTTTTTTTTTTTTTTTTTTTATTGAAGCACGAAAAAGTGACTGCACTATACCTGATGGTAAGCATAGTACTTTTTTAATGATACGGCGACCACCGAGAGACAGATTATCCATCGTCGGTCGCCGCTGTCATGCCGGCCATAATGACGAAAGTCACCCGGTACTGGATATGCACAGGCTGATCCCGAAACGCGACGCGCAGAAGCGAGTCACTATGACGGGCTTTTTCGCCATATACATGGTGGTTGCGACCCAGTCGGGCTGTAAAACCCTACCACCCCGCTTTCGCCATTGCCTCGTTCGTTATTCAGCAGGGTGCACCACGTGCAGGTGAGGTTGGCTTGGGTGTCTCAAGTCTTAAGATGTTACTCGACACCCCTTACACCCCAACTATTTAACTATTTAATATCGCAAATAATAATAATATGCGAAACAAAAGAAAAATAAAAACTCGATATTGATGTTAATATATTCCAGAACCATTTGACCGCTCACCGTGATGGTATATTTATTGTATTTTTCATATAGACTTCTATGTCATCCATGTTACTATTATAATAGCTATCTTCGTTGATATTAAAAATATAGTAGACAAATTAGAAAATATTAATCTCCTATTACACTGTATTACGATATTCCTACAAAACACAAAATAAACAATGCGCTAGATAGAGCTCAGTCAATGACGTATTGAAGAAACGAAAACTAATCAAGCTATACGTTCTTTGCGCTAAATCTCCTTGACGGAACGCAAGTGGCAATGCTTGTGTTCACTCTTTGCGTCATTTCTCTATTGAGCATTCGCAGAAATGACATGGTATACGTATGCATCTGCTTGTCTTTGGACCTAGATAACTTACATTTTAATTTACACAGAGGTATGTTAGTCTATACGTATAAAAAGGATGTAAATCTAACGTGACTGTACTTTTTAGATCTTCGTGTAAAAAATAGTTGCAAGTGTCTTGGTATAAGTAATAACATATATTTAAATTATTTCTAGAAACGTCTGTCTGTTTATTTGCCTGCCTGTATGTTTGTTTGAACATGCACCACTGCCAAAGTAAGGCGTTCATGATAATACCTCACCTTTATCGAATCTTGTGAAATAAACTGTTGTAGGTGTTTAGGTTAAAAAATTTTTACAAAAAAAATTGAACCGACTTCGATATAAAAAACTTATAATGCACTGAAAAGTGAAAAATAAATATATCATTAATATAATCAAATTAAATAAAATATATGAATTTTTGCGCTACCTAGAAAAATACTGGAAGTCGGTGCCAACCGAAATTTCAATGTTGTTGCTGGTAAAAAAATATATTACATTATTTATTTATTTATTATACAGATATATATCAGGAGCGTGAGAGTGGACTTCGTACCTATGTCAATATGATTTTCGGTTGGCACCGACTTCCAGTATTTTTCTAGGTAGCGCAAAAAATCATATATTTTATTTAATTTGATTATATTAATGATATATTTATTTTTCACTTTTAAGTGCATTATAAGTTTTTTATATCGAAGTCGGTTCAATTTTTTTTGTAAAAATTTTTATTTTTCCATTTTTAGTGTATATAAATATATTTTACATGGTTTTAATTAATTATAAAGTAAGTAAGGTTTAGTGGTTTTATGAATCTTAATCTATTAATGCTTCCGCAACGCTTACGCTCTTACTTTGATCATAGCTCCGGTCTTTTTGATAACAGTTGTATTTTATGTGAAGTGAACAACAAATAAAGGTGAAATTCGTTCATAGTGATGGTAATTAGACTTCTAGTAGCTAGGCTAGCTAGTAGACTACCTATATATAAGCGGCTACCTGTATACTTGTAATGTTTGTAATAATACCGAGAGGTCTGAACAATAACTTAAAGAAAAATATAAAGTCGCTTACCACCATATTTCTAGATATTTTTCGAGTACATGACTTTGATTTAATTCGATACAGAAGTAATTGTTCTTCAGAAGTTCATAACTTGACAAACAAACATGATATTACATCGTACTAGATCTAACTGGTCATATTAGGTTGATTGTGAACGAATTTCAGAACCTCATCTTTCCTAATGTCCGCTTCACGGGAATTGCCTCAACAGTCATAATCCCACATGTAAGTCCTCGTCAATACGAGTCATATGTACCCAAACACAAGATAGCTGCTGTAAGCCGTTGAGGAGTTCCATTCTTCATTTTCATGATCAACTCAGGATTGACTAAATGATATTCTTATCATTACAACAGGTTGTTCCAAGTTTTCATTAAAATTAGTTTGTGGGGAAGTTCATTTATTCATCCCTTTATTTTCAACCCTTATGGTTGGATTTTTTTTTATGTTCAAGAACACCATTCCCAGTTATCAAATTTCAAATAAAATTGATGAAATCACTTTCAAGTACACGAAAATACGTAGACACGAACTGGGTGAAAATCAAATAAACGATATTTAACCCTCTTAGGGGTTGAATATTTTATTCAAATTTATATGGGACCACCTTGGAGTATAGCCGAATCAAACAAAAAAAGAATCATTAAAATCGGTTCACAATTGACGGAGATATCGATTAACATACATAAAAAAAAAATACATACACCCGAACATATAACCTCCTCCTTTTTCGAAGTCGGTTAATAAAATACATTTCAATCAGTTTTAGAAACGCTTGTCTGTCTCTGTGTCTGTTTGTTTGGATGGACATGCACCACTGCTCAAAATAATGTTTTCATGATAAAACCTTATAAACCTCAAAAATTATAAAGCATATCCTCGAGTAACATTTTTACTGGTCTGTAAAATGTATACTCTTTCTTTTTTTTTGTTCATTAACAATATTGTATAGTTTTAAGAATGTAATAGTGATATCAAATAAATAAATTTATTATTATTATTTAGTATTGGTTTCATTAAAATCGGTTCACTCTATAAAAAGTTATCGTAACATGACGACGCGACTTAAGTACGAGAGAAGTAAATGCACTTATTATATTTTACATTAAGATGACTTTATTACTCATTGTTTTTTATATTAGGTACCACGCCGACAAATATACATCACTGCTACAACACTACACGATCACCCCCACACGTGCACGTCTACACGCTTACTCATGAAAGTGGAAGGGTTTACTTTTTTCCCTTATCGAACTGAAAAACTCTCAATTCTCCGATAATAAATATATGGAGGAGTTGTTGAGGCGTGTATGCTTGGTACACATATACGTTTCAACATCTCATACATATATGAATAGTTAGCTAGGTTAGCTAAGATAGGTCGCGATTTTGTATGCAACAAGCAAAAGCCAAGCCGAGGTGTGCCGTGCACCCTTGAGCTGGTTGCCAAAATAAAATCGGCTGAGTGCCTTAAGCGCTCGCCTTAGTAGTCCGGTGAAGCTGTTAAGACCTTGCTGGGTCAATAGCGTAGTCATTTCGAAAAAAAAGTACCACGCGGACGAAGTCGCGGGCACAGCTAGTTTGATATAATTTTAAACGTTTACACTGTTTCTTAGTGTTATTACGAAATTAATATTTCGTTAAAATTTTCCATTCGCTTCTTTTATTTGTATTCAACTGATCGATGTGTAACAGGAACAAGATTCTTCGAACGTCCAACACACATTCCAACTTATGTTGAACTACAAAAGAAAAACATGCCCGCTTCTGTAAATAAACGATGTCTTTGTTCCAGTAACGTAAGTTTCGTGAAATGACGTAGCGTCGGATTCGTACTTCCTCGATCCGTCACATAACCACATATTGTTAGTTATTAATCGTTGTACGTTTGTTAAATACGATGAAACAGCAGTGTCGTTATAATACAATTGTACGTCACACAAAAGGAAAGCTTTCTTAATAATATACAATTGAAATAAAATAAAATAAAATAATTAGAACTTATGTAGTATTATTATACGCATTTTTTTTATATCATATAAGAGGTAAATGAACATGCGGGTCACCTGTTGTTAAGCAATCACCGCCGTCCATAGACACTAGCAACCTCAGAGGAGTCGTAAGTGCGTTGCCAGCCTGTGTTTGGGGGAATGGAGAGAAAGGGAGATGGGTCTCCGACGCTTTCACCTACCGAACGAAACGCAACAATGCAAACACTGTGAAGTAATGTCTGTTTTCTGTGAGAGGGTGGTGCTACCCCGATCGAGCTGACCCATTCATGCTGAAACCAATAATAGCTTCAGCGTGGCTCTCCCACCTACAATATTATTTTACTATTATTTGTTTATATGTAAATATCTATATATCATATAAGTATATACCTATATGTTGCTTTACGTATTATATTTCAACTATCTACAATAATATCCCTTTCTCCGCAATACCGCTGGTTAGTTGGAAGAGAATAATACCTTGTCACAGATAGAAATGATTAATTAATTCATTTCAACATGCGTCATATAATATAAATCTATACGAATAAATAAAGTGGTAATGGCTCTGTAAAGTTTGTCAAATATTCATAAATAAATAATTGCGTTGACTAGTGCGTAAAATTACTTAGTCAAACTTTAACGAATTAGTGTTACCCATGTCTGAACTTTAAATATTTCTCAAGTTCTAGCTTCAACAAAACTAACCCAAATGTATGCTCACAGAAAAGGTTTCTAGTATTATATTCTTCCATATAACGATTCAACTAAAATATTGTTAATATTGACAAAAACTACTAAACATATTACTCTATAATGTAATAAGTAAAATAATATTTCTTATAAGTCTTGCGTAATTTTTATGAAATTGATTTCTGCCATACTTATTTGTGGATACTCTGAGTAATTTCTTATTGATTGCTAATGAATATGAACTTCTGACCTTCACCGTAATATGAATTATCCTTAACAATATCTTTTAGTAAGTAACTTGTGAGTTTATGAAGCTTTTGGATAAATATATTGGATGTATAGTACTATAGATAAATAAATCAAGAAATATGCATAATCATAATGAAAATAGAGTTTCTTTAATGCGCAATCATGTCAAAACTATTGAATATATCGGGATAGGGTTATGATCATTAATCAAGCTACTTATTTATAATTTCTATTTCTGCTACTTCACGACCCTTACGTCTACCAATCTATACTATTTGTACACTCTTTAAAAAACCCTTAATAAAATTGAAACTTACAAAATTAATTAATTACGGCTGAATTTCGACAATTGGGCGACCACTAGTAAACTTAATTTGAGAATACACACCGTTCAGATTTTATTGTTTATTGCTATAGTTTAACATCGTGTTTATAAAGTACTAACTATTAAATCAATACGTTACTTTTAATATGCTATAAATAATACTAAACTATGGAGAAGTCAATGTATGAATTTTATTTCTTCAGTATGTTATTTACATAACAGAATGTTACATCTTACAAACGAATGTTATTAAATACGTTGTTATACGTATGTAAATGTTAAATAAATAGGGCACTATAAACGTTGTCGGAACTGGCAATTTATATTAAGAATACGAGTATTTAAAAAGTAACTTCCACTTTTGAAGATGGAACTCTGAAAATGCAAATTGTTTCTTTGTCACTTGTTTTTACTTTTGAGCGTCATTTTAAATATTACATTTCTGTGTCATCTAACACTATGACATTGTCAGTTCTCACACTGCCAGAAAGACAAACAAATTTTTAAAAGGGAAATATGGTTTGGTTTTTTGTCCGGATCTTAGTCTGTCATGTAGTGGATTTTATATTTTATTCATTACATTGTGTTATTTGACTCTATATTGTGTAAATTTGGGGGTGTTTTGCGTAATATAGTTAGTTTATTGAGCATAAGTGAAGTGAATGGAAAATAATACCCGGAGCATGAAATTCTAAGATGCCACAAAAACTCCCTGGAAGGTATAACAAGGGATCCACCATCTTGTTAGACTATTGAAATGATTAGACGACGCTTGTAATATTATTGTACTATAACGTCCATTGAAAGAAAACATTGACACTGGCAAGTGCTTCTGCGAAACCAAAACAAGAAAAAGAAGAAAAGGGAAATACGTAGACACGTAAACATCACGCGACTTCTTTCTTTTTTCAAAACTCAATAAATACTTTCGCGGTCTACGGTTCCCAACACCAGAAGATTTTCTATAGTATAAAAAGCGTATTTTTAAGTGAAACACGGAGGAGTAGTACAGATATTTTCATAGACTGGCTTATTCGTACAGAAAAGTGCATTGAAGCTAAAGGAGAATATTTTGAGAAAGAATAAATTCAAATTTGACAAGGCGTAGCGTAGTGTTATATTTATTAATTCGGTAACATTTTAGTGCACTCCACGTATAAATGTTACGATGGTTTTCCGAGAATTTTTTTTTCTAAATTAGACTTGTCAAAGAAATATGTTAAATTTTCTGTTTGGTTATAAAAATAAATCATCAATCGCACACTTTATACTTCCTATAATGAAATACTATATACAAAGCACACGTAACTTTATATAATAATGATATATGTATTGATTATATCGCGTCGTGTGATTGTATTGAATGTTTGAATCATCAATATTGCAACTAACAAAGGGTCGATAGTATATAGGTATACTATTTTGCATGTTTTATACCTAGATGGATATGTCTATTTTTATTTATTTCACTACTATATAACGTGTAATCACATTTAGGTAAAGTTTAAGATTAATTTATTGAAGTGTTTAATATTTAATATTTTTATACATAAATATATTATTGAATATTGATCATCTTATGGAGTCTAAATCAATATATTCTGTCCTTAACTATTTGTCATGGTTATCTAAAAAACAAATAGCCAACGTATCTATTAAAAAAACTGCATTTAAATTTAAAATTTTTGAAATGCGAGACATACTAACATTTGCGATGATATGTCGGCGAAATAAAAAAATTAGACGACAGTTAGCGAACCAAAAAAATTGAGAATAATTAATACATATTCGTTTTATCAGTCCGTCACCTAATTTAGGTAGCTATTATTTTTCTGTTAAATAAATAAGAAAATAATTAATTTTAATTTCATATGTTCAATGGTTACTTTATTTAAAGAACCCGTTGATATATTTGACAACAATAATAAGTTTGGTAAACTTAACGAAACGTTCAAACAAAAGCGTAAGAAGAATTTGATCGAAACGTAAATATGGCAAAAGAAAATATATAATGGCGTATATCAATTCAGATCGTATAGAATTAACCACTCTGACCTGATTAGAAACAAAATTAGGTAGCAGAACGCATACTGAGATTGCTAAACGTAATTCATAACAACGCGGCGTGACCTAAACCAATATTATCAATAATTATCGAACATAGTCTTTAATTATGCAGATCGATTGTGACTTGTCTAACAGCGCTATAAACGTCGTTTGTTGCTTGTGTGGCAAGGCAAGTTATTATGTTCAACGCAATGAGAAAAATCTTGAATACGCAAGTAACCTCAAATTTAATTTATTATTAGTATAACTATTACATACACATACTTCCAAAAGAAGTAGATTATAATTATTCATTATTAACCCTAAAAATGGTTTACCGTAACTTACGCCAACAACTACATAATTATATTATTCAATATAATACAACTTTAGAGAGTACAATGTGGCCACGTTTAATTAACAGATAATTTTGATATTTGTTTTCCGGAAATTTACAATAATATTACGCGTTATTATAATTCGTATAATTAGGTTATTTATCTCGATGTTGTTTCTTGTAGTAATCTTATTTTGACTATTAGGTATATTATAATACTTGTTTTTATAACCTAAATAGTTTTTTTTTCTTTGGTTATAGAAACCTAAATTGTAATGTGGTGATAAAACTGTAACCCTAAAATCTATACTATGATTACTTAATGCTACAAATAATCAAAATAATTGTGGATTCATCTACCTTATATATATAAATAGGTAGTGGGGAAACGGATTAGAACATTTTCCTCTCCTAATTTTTCGCCGATTTGCTTCATTCTTCTTTATTTTATAAGAAAATAAAAAAAAAACAAATATTTTCTCTATGGTCTAACTTCGCCATTGGACGAGCACTCGTATATAAATTTAGGCAGATACAAAACAGTAAAGTACCCAAATCGGCTGAATGCCTTAAGCGCTCGCCTTAGTAGTCCGGTGAAGCTGTTAAGACCTTGCTAGATCAATAGCGTAGTGAGTTCAAGGAAAAAAAAAAAGTAGAGTAACTCTTCCTCCACTGTTTCTCAACCGATTTTTTTTTCTGTATATTAGCTTCGTCTTCGTCCATGAGGAACAGTTACTTTGGGCTAACGCTAACACGCAGCGAAAGCTCTCAATAGGAAAAAATACAATTTTGAAACATTATTCATTGGTGCTCCGCTTCTATTTGTCTTAGCATTATGGTATATAACCTCGATAAATAAGCTATCAAATACTGAAGATTTATTCAAATCGGTCCAGTAGTTCCTGAAATTACCACGTTCGAGCAAATAAAAAAATCTTCAGCTTTACAATATTAAGTAAAAATTGTTATTAATAAAAAAATGGAAAAATTTCGATAATTCGAAATAGAAATTCGATCACTGGTATAGTTAAATTAGTATTCTACATACATAAATAGGCAGAGACAAGATAGTTAAGTATATCTATCTCTCCTCTGTTTATTAAATATTTTTTTTGCAATATTAATAATCTATGATGGAATTTTGAATGTTGGACAACCACTTATTAAAATTCACGTAATTATAATGGCTGGTGGTCGCCCACGGGTCGAAATGTGACCATAAATATTATTAAACATTGTTGCAAAATAAATGAATGAAATTATGAAGCAATAGAAAAATAAATATGGAATTTCAATGCAATTTAAATTAATTTATACGTAAAACCTGTTGTCTGTTAGATATTTCATAACAAACAGTATATTAATTATTAAAGTTTATAATAATTTACGAACAACGAAATTAAAATATGTACTTTTTCGAAGGCAGGAGAAACTACTGTTTCCAAATTCTATTTATCGATAAAAGTAAAGCTCGGTAATAACTTCTAAATAACAAAGAAATAAATAAAGAAAATGAATTGACACACAGAGGAGAACAAGGTCCTAAACTATTTTGTCATCGGCTGTTTATATGTAATATATATTTGTAATACATACAATAAAGTCCAATACATATACTTTCTGACTTTATAAACCTCGTTAAAAACTGCAATTATTATAATATATATACAACAAAGTTTAGAAAGGTACATATTTTAAGTAAAGATAAAATGAGTAATACATACCTATGTCGCCGAAGAAGACCGCGTCTCGCTGGTGAACCACTGGGACCGGCGCCATCATTTTCTATTTTCTCTGGTGATCGGAACAGCTTACGGAAAGCTGACACCATCTTTTCCTTTGACCGCGACGTCATAATTACACCGATTAAAACCTTCTATAGATTCTGTTTATTTATTACTGACTATCAATTCTCATAAAATGTATTACTTTCACTTTTATTTAGATATATCCACACATCACAATGAAATTAATAATAGGGCAATGTGATATTAAATTTAAACGTCGAACGCTGATAGCTGCCGCTGCTGCCAGTGTTGTTCCAGATTAAAAACAAGGTTGCATCACGAGAGACGTCTCGCACGGGAGGTTGTGCGGCAACCTCCGAGGCACACGTGCGACTACGAAGTGAGAGCAAAGATAAAATCGAAACTTGGCACTCTTCGCAGAGCGGAGGAGGTCGGTTATCGCACCTCGGTCGCGTAGTGGAGCGCGCACAAGTGTGTCACAGTTCGTCGGGACATGTTACGCACCGTACGACCAGCTGATATGGAATAACTCGGCTCGTGTGAACGAACTTACGGCTGAAGTAACAAAGCAATTGGAGGTTCGCTGATCATCTAGCTCCATAAAAATACCCACAGCTGAAACAATGACATTGTTACTTAAAATGAGAACAAACGAAGATAATTAAATTAAATTAAACATAAATATCCAGAAAGACAAATACACGACGACTGAAAACAATTCATACCTTAAACTATTTGGGTAATCGTTACAACCACGTGTGTGATATATTGATTTTTTTCTAATATTGCTATACCAATATTTATACTTAATGAAAGATATACTAATCCTTAAACATTTTGTTTTAAATAATACTCACTCGTCCTCCTTCTTGTTTTGGTTTTGGGCTTAGTTTTAACATGATGATGCATTGATAAATTTGATTATCCTTATTTGACTCATAAGAGAACTGCGTTCCAATGTACACAAAATAACGAGATTCTAAGAATATATCGGTTTGGTATGTTACAAAAATTGAGCATTTTGTTTTACATGGAATTAGATTATTCCATCTATCACTGGAATTTACGAAACAACAAAATACTAAGAAATGTCGTAAATACTATGAGATTTTTTTTTTTAATAATTAGCCAAATCATATCCTAAACGCAAATTGATTCAAATAAGGTTGCTTGTGAGTGTATGTTGAATCTATACCAGCATTACTTATTATAGCTTCCTAAAGCCTGACATTAAAATTACTGCCGAGGTATACTGTGCTGATTTGCAAATAAGGATGGACAAATATGCTGTCTAACAAACCAATTTTTCAATTGTTTTAATCTATTCCGTTTTTACGGTAACGCTCGTTCAGACACGGAACAACAGATCGTCTCAAAACTACAGGAGTTCCGACTGGAAGCTCCCTGCCACCCAAATTATTCACCAAAACTGTAACTTAGGTGAATTTGAATTTCAAGCCAGACAAAGCAGTAAAAATTCCCTTAACAGTTTATCGAATCCTATCCGCAGAATTTCTATTGCAGAGGCATTAACTTTCATTAAAATGTCAAATATGCATTGACAGTAATGATCAGTACTTTGATTAATCTATACTAATATTATAAAGCTGAAGAGTTTGTTTATTTGTTTGTTTGGTTGAACGCGTTAATCTCAAGAACTACCGGTCCGATTTGAAAGTTTCTTTTAGTGTTAGATAAATCATTTATCGAGGATGGCTATAGGCTACATACTCGTATCATCACGTTAAACCAATAGGAGCTGAGCACTAATGAAGAATGTCTCAAAATCGGGCTATTGTGGAAGCTTCCGCTGCGTGTGAATGTCAGTATTATATGCGTTGCCATGGTAACGCGATAACTTTCTATTGCAAATATTTTTATGGTTTATTTTGTGTTCCTACTCAAAAAGTTTATTCTATATTAGTTTTGTTTCCAATTTTTAATTATACATGGTACGTTTATATTGCAATCATTCCCAAAGTTTATTTTGTGTTGTTATTCAAATACTTTAGTAGTAATAATATTCGTCCAATAAGACTGGCGAAGGAATTGATCCATACTGCCAATTCTGAAGTTGTCAATATAGATAGTTATTATGTATTCTTTAGCCAGTTTTCTTTTATGTCCAAGTTAATGAAAAGGTATAAGCGCCAAATCCTCTATATAAAATTTCGTAAATTATTATCTTCTTATTTTTCAAGACCACAGAATTCATGCGTCGTGGTATTATTTTTCATTCATTTTACTTTGCACAATAAACGAACCATATTACATAAAACGCCGCCAATTTCACATAATGTAGAGTCAAGTAACACAAGATTATGAATACAATATAAAATCCACTGCATGACAGACTGAAATCCCGCTAAAAACTTCTCAAAAAGTTTATTGTACGTTAGTTTTGTTCCCAATTTTTGATTTGTGATATATTACATATTATAAAAATAAAATGTGTGTATGTATTAAAGTAAATACTTTTTGGTGAATTCATATATCTGTGGTGCTACAAATATCAACATTTTTTTTATTCTGTCGATATGTCTGTTTGATTATTAGTTCTGAGTAATCTCCAAAACGGAGTTTTTGGCGGGATTTTAGTCTGTCATGTAGTGGATTTTATATTTTATTCATAATCTTGTGTTATTTGACTATATATTGTGTAAATTTGGTGGTGTTTTACGTAATATAGTTAGTTTATTATGCATAAGTGAAGTGAATGGAAAATAATAACACGGAGCATGAAATTCTGAGATGCCACAAAAACTCCCTGGAAGGTTCTAGCAAGGGATCCACCATCTTGTTAGAATATGGTTCCACACGATGCTTAATATTGGAATGATCACACGAAGTTTGTGATATTATTGACTACGTGAGAATGGCAGTAATAATCGGAAAGATTGATTGCCAAAAATAAAGTTAAAAAAAAAAAAAACTCCAAAACAGCTGGACCTATTTTAACCTTTTTTTTTCTTAGAAATGATTACGCTATTGACCTAGCAAAGTCTTAACAGCTTCGCCGGACTACAAGTAATATATGAACGGGAATTTTACGGACAAATAACTAATTAGCCGTTTTATTTTAAGCTAGCGGGTTCAGTAGACGTTGCTCGCCCTGACAATAAAACAAACTATACCTAAACCTTGCTCAAGAATCATTTTATATAGTAGTGAAAACGGCATGAAGATGCTTTCTGTAGTTTTTGATCTTATCGCGAACAGACATATAGAGAGACGTGGCAGAGGACTTTGTTTTACACTATGTAATGATGAACTGTTTCCCCTTGCATCCGTCTGTGAATAGATACAAAATATGTTGTTCACTGTAAACATGCGCGTGAGACGTGCGCTGTCCTGGACTCCAAGAATAAATATAATTGAAAGTCAAATGTTTATATGTGATTTAAATTATAGCAACGTATATCAATAACCTAATTATATCGACAATATGGGCATATTATATCTATATAATAAAAGATTTAAAACATGTTCGATAATGTATAGCTTAATATTTTTAATACTTTCAAATATAGTGTAACTGAGCATTGAGGATGCTATATAGTAGTTTAAAGTTTCAGGTATGTAGCTGATGATAAATCCCATTCCATTCGATATACTGTTGGTATTCATATATGTAAGGTACATATTACCTGTTACAGTATATTATGTGCGTGTTGTACTACAAATATTTTTGAGAGAGTATTTCTGTAATTTACACATCTAATAATAATTTTACATTTATTTAATATATTTAAAAAACGCGTGCGAAGCCGCGGGTAACAGCTAATTAAATATAAGTTATTTGTCATAGAAACATTATTTCTATATAAATGGCCATTATATAGATAAGGGCTTATAATATATTGTAACTGGCTATAAAGTATTTATTACAGGAAGCACAACGCATAATGAATTTATAGAAATCTATGATATATAATACATACTTGTGTGAGTTTTAATTTGATATTGTACAATTTCATGACATTATCTACTTATATATAAAAACTATTTGTTATCCGCGACGTTTTCCATGCGTGGAATTTAGCAATAAATTTCTTTTGGTTTATTAAATTTGCGCGGAACGCTATTCTATATAACAAAAATAGTCAAAGTTACTATTTATAACCTTAACTATGTGCTAGTGAAAGTCCTGTAAAAATCGGTCCAACGTTTCTGAGAATATCCGAAACAAACAGACAGGCAAAATAATAGACAAAAGTTGTTTTTTTGTTTTTTAATATAATATCGTCCATATTCATATCCATATAGTAAAAATATATTATAAAGAGACGCTTCCATTTTATTTATTTGTATATATATTTTATCGCTTTAAAATGCAACTTTATACACAAATATTCGGTTAAATTTTTTTGAGTACCAATGGGATAGTCGAATTGTAAATGTTTAGATATTTTAATAATTGATCGGCATCGATAAAAAATTGGAGTATTGATATTTAGAGAGTTTTGAAATAGCTTAAAATTAGTTTGGATATGCGTTTGACATTCTTTAATTATGCCGATGATCTAGCGAAGACAAATTACGAGCGAAAGACAAGATAATTATTAAAATATAAGGATTTATAAGGCAAATAAAGCTTTGACATATATTAATAAAGGGTTTGTTAGAATATCCATTACACAAAAGAACGCAGTAATATATTTATTTGAAATAACATATAATGGACAACAGACTATCGTCCTTTTATTCTACAGATGTACGAACAAAGATATACTGTTGAGTTTTTGACGGAATCTTATAATGCCATGTAGTGGTTTTTATATTTTATTTATAATTTTGTGTTATTGGGCCCTTTATTTTGTAATAATCGTGGTATTTTACGTAATATAGTTTGGTTATTGTGTACAGGTGATGTGGATAGGTAATAATACTACGAAGCATGGATTCTAACTTGCCACAAAAGCTCCCTGAAAGGTTCTAACAAGACGGCCACCATCTTTATACATTGAAATGATCGCAAGAAAATTGTAATATCATTACCTAATTGATAATGACAGTAAAAATATTTTAGTTTATAAATATATTGGTTGGCAAATATAAAATAAATAATAATTACAGATGCAACAATTTCAGTCAACAAAAATAATTCAAATAGTTTCATCTGAAGACGGATCTCTAAATATCTCTTATATAAGCGGTATCCTTGTAGTTGTCCTTGGCAGTGTGAAGGGCGTTCAATAGCTCACGATAATGTTGGCAACTTGCCTAATGTAATCATATCCCTTCGAGACACAATATACCTTTCAAAATGATGTGACATCTATCCCTTACAAAATATTATTACATAAATAGGTTTGAAATAATATGTGATCGAGATTGAGTAAATTATATACCTATGTATTAATTATTCTCGCGTGTTCAGTGTAGATTTGACATATCCTTTGCCATTGGTTTTTAATGCAAGTAACACCTTCACACCTTACATGTATGTAATATATTCTGATAATCGGCTGGATAGTTAAGAATTAATGCCAATTAGGCAGTGCCTATGAGGATTTAGTCCGTGCGAATCGGACATAACCCATCTTAATTACGAATCTCCTCACGTAAAAAAATACATTATACCATAACAGTTTTTTTACATGTATAATATAATACTAGTTGTACAACAAAATATTTTTCCTAATGACAATTACCTTTTTTTTCGAACTGACTACATTCTATTAGCCTTTCGGCCTTTACAGCTTCACCGAAGTACTAAGACGAGCGCTTAAGGCAATCGGCCGATTTTGTTTAAGTAACTAGCACAAGGATACACGCACGCACACCTCGGGTTGGGCTATTAACGACTTCCCTGTCTGACCATTTTTTTTTAATGTGGGGAAATCCCTTATGGATACCCACCCTCCCGGGGGAGAAGGTGGGTTATGTCCGGATCGCACGGACTAAAACCCCAAGGTGTACCGCCAGACCGTAATTGTTGGGGCGGCAAGGGATAGTACTTGCTACTCAACCTTGTAGAGCCGCCCCAACGGTCCGCCCGGCGGAAGGTGGCCACCGGGCTCCTACCTATAGAGAAGCAGACTGGGTACACAACAGCTGCCTCCCCTCGTCCGCCGGACCTGTGCAATGAGGAGATGAGCCCCCCGCCCATCCCCTCAGGTCCGCTTACAGTGGCAGAAGGAGTTGGGCAAAGCGCCGCCTCCTCCTGCCGGTCCTCTGTTGGCGGAGACGGCCACTCAGAGGATCCACCTCGCGAGACCTCTCCGCCGCCTCCTTCTGCGAGATGACCTCCTCGCAGAAGAAGGCCATTGCTCGCCACGCCTGTTCGTTGCCGAGCATCGCGGAGACCACACTCGGCAGCGACAAATTCCTTCCTACCGCCGCCGTTAGAGTGCGGCGCTGTCCCTCCCACGCAACACACTCGGAAAGCGTGTGCTGCGCGGTATCTTTCTCAGCACCGCACTCGTGACAGGCGGCGGTTCGCTCCCTGCGAGCGATCTGGTGCAGGTACCACCCGAAACATCCGTGTCCGGTCAGTACCTGCACCAGCCTAAACGTCAGGGAGCCCCACTCCCTATTAATCCACTCCCGTCGGACCGGCGTCAACGGTGTACGTCCCAAAGCGCGCGTCCGCTAGGTCCTGCATCCATCTCCTAATTGCCCCCTCCCGCAACTCATGCCTCCTGACGTCTATCTGACCTAGCTTGTTGAAAATTATCCCATGTCCTTTTCTTTTGATTGTTTCAGTAGCAAAGTTGTGAAAGCGTAACAGACAAACTTACGTACGTATTTATAATATTAGTAATGATTAGTTAAAATGAAGAATATTAAAGTTATCTCAGTAATAGAACATTCGTACTTATATGGAATTGAATGGTGTAAATTTGAATTGAACCAATTCCTGTGAAAGAAAACATCGTGCTAAATCAGCATAACGGTAGGGCATTTTGTAATAATAGTTTCGCCAGTTATTATATTCGTTGTGTTCATGTTCATGTGTAGTAATGAACTTTATTAAATAAATTCCAAACTACGTCGTGTATTTGATTTGTAATTTACGCTAATACTTGTTATATTGCATTACTTTGCCTATAGCCCACTATACAATTTAGAACGTCATACATATGATGAAAATAAATATATTATATTAGTTATAGTATACAGGTATATTACAGTAATAAATTGATAGATATTTTTTTTTATTATAGGGGGCAAACGAACAGACGGGTCACCCGAGGGTAGGTGATCACCGCCGTCCATAGACACTTGCATCACCGGAGGAGTCACAAGTGCGTTGCCAGCCTTTGCAACTTAAGCACGCATCATGCAAACACTGCAACTTAAATAGATCATGTAGTGAATTTTATATTTTATTCATAATCTTGTGTTATTTGACTCTATATTTTGTAAATTTGGTGGTGTTTTACATAATATAGTTAGTTTATTGTGCATAAGTGAAGTGTATGGAAAATAATACCACGGAGCATGAAATTCTGAGATGCCACAAAACTCCCTGGAAGATTCTAACAAAAATTATATGAATATTATACTATCAATTCAAATTTGCCTGTGTAAAAATTGTTTACCACAGATCATATCTGATTTTTCTTAAACTTTATACAACCATTCATCTCAGACATCATCTATCTTAGTTTTTACACAATTTACTAATTTATAACAGAACTAGAGGGCCCGGAAGACGTCTCGCCCTGATTATTAAAAAATCTTGACAAAATATATACTAGAAGATTCCTCATGAATCACTTTATTTATTGGTGAAAACCGCATGAAAATCCGTTCAGTAGTCTTTGAGTTTATCGCGAAGAGACGGACAGATGCAGTAGGGGTCTTTGTTTTATACTATATAATGAAGATAAACAATACATTTACGTCCTTTAATTTAGAAACTTTCGAAATTCTTGCGAATTCGTTTTACTTTAAAAATACAGGCTAATGATTATAATGTATGATTAACAAAACAATATAATAAGGACGTTTACTTAAATATAATAAGCAAACTTTCACTTTTCCCACAAATTTACGAGTTCAAACCATCCATTATATTTTGAAAACGTAAGTCGAACTGCTTTATTAGTCATTAGGTCCGCAGTCTGAATGTTATCTGTGCTTATGTTTGAATATAAAGTTGCTATTAATCGTCTTATTGCTGTCGTTTCGATTTTAGTATCCAATATTTCAATATCAAATTACATAGAGTATGATATAGAAAATATAGACGTTGTTTTATTTTAGACGCTTTCTTTGGTCGGTGCTTACTGTATTGAAAAAAAGTGAACCGTCACGGGACGCCTGGCTGATGTGAAACATCGAAATTATTCTAATCGAATGAATCTCATACTCTCAAATTATACTATAGGTATGCGAGCTCAGTGCGGCAAGAGAGATTACACACAGTTGCTTGCGCATGCTATCGTCGCGTCGTCGCCACGCCAACAGTCAGTTTTACCCGCGCCTATAGATGTTTCACATCAAAATGTATAATTTGATATAAGAAATTAAGTATTTACTAAACATTGTGATGTTGAAATTCGAACTTCATTTAAATTTACCAAGTGAAGTTTGTTCATGTTCTTGGTGTAAATAATTAGACTTAATTAACATATTCTATGAAAAACCTAGATTTATACGTGTCATGATAAGTTTTCTTTGTAATGTATTTTAATGGCGGGGTACATTGAGAGTATGTAAAATTTAATTGAATAACAGTTTATTTCAGTAATAGTATCAGCCGACAAAGGCCCAACTACGAAGGGTACGGGTATAATCACCACGCTAGCACGTAATGTGTTAGCGATTTCAAACACCATTAAATCCATCATTATCATTTTCTCATATACGGTCTTAACACAAGAACATTTCTCAGTTTCAGGATTCCTTACGTTTTTCTGCACCGTCTGCCAGTAGTGATACTAATTTAAGTTTCTTCAAAATCAGTATTTTTGATGCGTGTTCAGAGGGACAGATAGACAGACAAAAAAGTAGTCCGGTGAAGCTGTTAAGACCTTGCTGGGTAAATAACGTAGACATTTCGAAAAAAAAAGACAAAAATTGTAAATAAATTTTACCTTTTGGCTTCTATATCAACATACACTTTGATTATAATTTTCAATAAATATTTAATGTACAGATTTGGCCTAGTTACAGTTTTATTATATGTATAAATGAAGCTACGTAGTATACTTTACGTTCCTAAAGTTATCTAAAATTGTCGAAGAAAGAAAACTTTAAAAAAATGGTCGAAATTTATCTAGAACTCTTTCCATGATGCGTGCACAAGGGCAGACCTCTATCATTTTATTTATGTGGAGATAGATGTAGTTTTCTTTCGTCAAATTACAATTCTCTTTGTTCACTATCTTGTAGTGTATAGTACATATTTATCATATTTCTAGCCATATAGATTAGAATACGCCATGTTCATTTTAACTCATAATTTAGTATGCAATATTTCATAATGTTATAACGAGTTTGCATATGCATTATACAGTACCTATCTAACGTATTTATAAACATGCTATTTCATGTAAATTCATTATAACATTAACGAATAACATACTCGTAAGAGCTACCGCTTGGCAGCCGCGGAGGATATTGAAATCTGAATGAATATGTATCATGTAGATTGTAGGTTCAAGTGTCCTTTCCTCCCACTGAATTACGTCATAGCTTAATGGTTTTGGACAAGTAACAGTATTAAATAATTTTGCATGACTTTTTAAAAACAATGTATGTTACTGATGTTATACTTCGCATAATTTACCACCAAAAAGTGTTATGGCCTAATGAGCAACATTAAATATAATCAGAATATAACGCAAATCTGACGTTACTTCTACGGCTTTAATTTTGCATTAACGCTCGTACCTTGAGGTATAAATAATCAATAACTAATTTAGTTACATTATTTCTGATGAAAAAGTATTTATTAAATACTATTTTTACTTGTACAATCGATATTGTTGAACAAGTGAAACTGGCGTCAAGTCTTTGACGTATTTCAAACACGTCTAGTACATTAATATAAACACAAAGAGCGATCAGCCCTGAGTTAGAGAGGGTGTCCGGTTCAAAGTGACGTATATAACTGGAATCGTGATGGCGTGGAATGTAAGTTGACATTTACTGAATATTTCCTTTATTACTGTTTCTCGTATTACGTAAAGGATTTCATGTGAACCCAACCGGGTTCATGACATTATACCATAAAAATCGTAAGCATTCAATGTGCGGTATTTGCATTTTACGTTACGTCACTCAAGCGAACTAAAAAAATGATAAGTCATTGTTTAAATAAATGCTAGGGGTTATGTATTTTTAGGCTTTTAGATCACGATTAGTAATAATTTATTACAATACTTGAGAGAATTTATAGGACGCTTAGGATACGACAATAGGCACAACACTTATTTATAAGATATATTTTTTATTTATTGAAAATTGACTATAATCCATTAACTAAATAGAAAATATATCGTTTTCGTGGCAGATTAATAATATTCATATAACATAAATAGTAGACATCTTATGGATTTTGAGCGAACTTTGAAAAGACAACTTTTGATTACAATAATCCCATTATTTAAGCACATTTTATTTTGCTTTTAGCTATACTTATCTAAACCTCATCTTTATTTTACATTACATGGTCAAATTTGTATATGTGTTCCATTTCATAACATAATACCTATAGTATATTTATAATATCATTGAATATGGAAAGAAAAAAATCTTTCCTAACGAGAAATGATAACAGCAAACGGAAGAACTCATTGAAATATCGTCTGGAACAAATGACGTTCAGTGGAAAGGTCACTCATCTGAGAAGGATGATATTATGGGCACCCAGGCATATAAGCCCGAGGCCGCGTAACCTCACCCCATCTAAAGCGGTCTGGGACTATTAAGATGGCGCTCGATACTGCATCACTGAGTCAAATTTACGATCAAGAATATATTTGTGTTTCATACACAATCCGTTTTTATTGGATGCCGGTTGATGGATCAGTTTGCATTTGACAATGATACTCTGATTTATATAGGGAAATTTATATCTACATTTCTATATTCCTTACATCATTTTTATTTGTTCGGCCATTTGCGTTGATCCCATCGGACGTGGACGTCATCTCTAAAGAGGTCTATAATGATGCT
>JACEII010000008.1:13060513-13080314 GCA_014332785.1 Antheraea mylitta | reverse complement strand
AACATATAATAATAATGTAAACCTAACCTGTTTGTACTTTTTAAATTTTGACCTATCCTATATAGTTTAGAGGAATTTTTCCGACACAAAATACATATAGGAGTTGTTGAGGCACGCATGCTTGGTACATACACATGCATGTTTCAATAATTCATATACGTATATTTAGATAGTTTAGCTTAGGTTAGCTCAGATAGGTCGCGATTTTTGCACAAAACAGGCGACAGCCCAAGCCGAGGTGTGCCGTGCACCTTTGAGTTAGTCGCCCAAACATCCCAAATCGGCTGAGTGACTTCAGCGCTCGCATCAATAGTTCGGTGAAGCTGCAAAGACTTTTCCAGGTCAACAGCGATTTCATTTCGAAAAAAAAAATTTTTTGTTAGAATGTGTCTGGGCATAAGTAATAGAATACATTTCAATCATTTTTAGAAATGTCTGTCTCTTGTTTGAACACGCATCACTGCAAAAGTACTGCGTTCACGGGAAAACTTCAATCATAAACCAATTTCTCGAGAAATATTTAATTCAATTTTTCATTAGAATCCGTTCAATTTATAAAAAGTTACTGTAATTTTAATGACGACGCGACTTAGTACAAACGAGTGAAAAATAGATAAGTAAATAGACTTCTACGCGGACGTAGTCGCGGGCACAGGTAGTTAATAAAGTAATTGTTAAAATTCTGAGAAGATTCATGACATTAAAAGTAATGTAAATAAAGTTACTCTATTCAACAATATAGTACATGAGTAGCATATTATGTACATCAAGCTCATATTATCGATTATTTATTTTTGTTTCTCATAGATCTCAAGGTCAGATAATACTGATCCATATATGCTTCGGACTTTTATATACGTTCACAATTATTATGACTTATAAATTATCGCATGATACATTTAAACCTATAATCATATTAAATATATTCGAGTGTATATATCATATGTGGCATCAGTTTTCACTTGAACTTGTAAAACTTCTCGGTTCCTAATAAATAAAAGACCCAATTACTGATCGCCCTAAATCGACATCTAAAGAATTTTAGCCAATATTAAGTGCGACATTGATTAGAATAAAATAGTAAAAAAAGAGTAAAAATTGTTTAGAAATTAATCCAGTAAACTACGAAAGTAAACAAATATACAGATTAAATAAAAATACTTCCTAAAACTGCAGTCCGGTGAAGCTGTTACGGTCTTACTAGGCGAATAGTGTAGTTATTTCGAGAAAAAATAACTTCGTAAAAGGATTAATTGCATGTAGTCCGTGAACACAAGTCAGTTGGTGTTTATTTTATTATGAACACTAGTATACGTACCTATCTTTAAATAATATCCTATTATAAGAAAAATGTGGTGGATATCCTGTCTATTCTGTGGACAAAATGCGCACAGATGGTTCTTTGTAAACAGAGGCAGAGGTATGTCGTGCCGTTCCATTTTTGTACACGTAAACAAATAACTAATGAACATCAGCTAATCTCATGATTTACACAACTTTGTGTAGTATCGTTAATAAAAGGTGGTAATCGAGTAGGTATTTGAAGTATCATTTTCAGGGCAGGTATAAAATCGTTGCCCAAATTAATATTTTGGTTCATTTATCAAACCTGATCTCTACTAAAGGCATTTAGCATAGGACCGCATAATATATTTTTATAGTCAATTTATTTTCTACGACATTGAATTCGATCACTGTAATTATCTAAGGAAGGGTAGTGACAAAATTATGTAAATGTATCATTTATATGATAAGGGCGATAACATATGTTTAACTACACTAATAATAGTGATTATTTATTCATAGATCTATATCTTTACTTATAACTAAAATCGGAATAGAAATATGTCGGTTTTTTCGAAGTTATATAATACGGATATAACTTAATGTCAAAATAAACACAAACAAAGGTTAATTTTAAAGCTTAATTAATAGAATTTAAATGATCCGTTCTGATGGCGCGTCGGTAGAATACACCGGCTGAATGTGTTTTGAAACGATCCTTACCTCGTTCAAGAGGCTGCAGTGGAGAAGACCGCAGACACACCCGAATGGCGTCGGTAATCTTCGCGTACTGTCGCTTGAAATGTCATTCGCCAGAGGGCGCAGTCGCTCTTACACCCTCCCGTCCCCATCGATCTACCCTTATCCAAATACATACTCATGTGCCGACGTCATGTTCTAAACTACGTACTCCAGTAGACGCTCTTCAAATCTCTATGACATTCGTCAGATATACGAGATAAATAAATCGTTGATGTATAATAGAAAAGGGCCTTAAATAGAAACAAAGGAATATTCGTTTTTATATCCCAAATGCACTGTTAATCGTGTATATTTTCATATGTAAAAACGACTCCTACGAATTTCAAATTTTAATCTAATGAAAATGATTGTAGTTCCATTTTGCATGTTCGTGTTTATATTGGCCAAATCATTACATATTTTAAAAGGAACTCCTCCGCCACGACTGTCTGTTTATGAATAACTCAAAAATTACTGAACGGATTTTCATGCGGTTTTCACCAGTAGATATAGCTTAGGAAGGAAGATTTACATATTTAATTTTTCAAGGTTTTTTTTAATCACGGGGAACTACATAACAACAGACAAAAAATAATAACTTTTAATGACGTTTCTGCAACAACTGTATTGTATTGTAGGTGGTAGAGCCACGATGAAACTATTACTGGTTTCAGCATGAATGGCTCGGCTCGCCTGGAGTAATACCACTCGACCCACAGAAAATCGTAAAGTAACAGTGCTGCATTGTTGCGTTTCATTCGGTTAGTGAGAGCGTCGGTGGCCCTCCTCACCTTCACTCTCCACTCTCTTCCCCACTTCCATCCAAACACAGACTGGTAACGCTCTTGCGACTGTCTTGGTTTTGCTAGTGTCTATGGAATTCGGCAATCACTTAACATCAGGTGTCCCGCCTGTTCGTTTACCTCCTATGCTACAAAAAAAAAAAAACGAATATAATTTTCGTTAGTGGTTCTTTTGTATTTAATCAGCGAAATGATTTGCGACTGCGATTAAATTTTAATTTTACTTCGGACTGTCTCATGCGATTTTGAAATAAATAACACATTTGTAACAAATAATATATTTAATTGTATATATGTAAATTTTAATCACAACATAATTACATATCTACAGTATGGTAGAATGCTCCTATAATACATAATTCGCCGTTAATATCTGTCTACTCTTTATAATTGACGTATAAATATATATCGCAATATAAATTATACGTATCTGCTAAATAAGATATGTAAGATCACATTAACAAATATCTCTCTCAAGTTGATGTTCGTTTGTTACATTGATTAACTCGTGACAAGTAATTCTAAATACAATATTAATAAAATATACTAAGCGATAATACAATCGTCGGGAAGAACAACATTATAACCTATATCCATAATTATCTAGCGTAAAGCAATTGCCTTATTCTACAGATATTCCAAATACCAATAATATATACAAATTAAGTTAAAACAAAATTCCCACTCTTACAATTATGTACTTGACTTTTTTTTAACTATTGATTATTACATTTTCGATAACTTACAACCATTAACATCGCTCTGGTTCAAACATATTGACCTCAAATGTAACTATTATATATTAGAATTATATTACACAACTTTTATAGTGAACCTTCTTTCGACATGATAAGGAAAACAAATGTAACGGAAAACACACTGTTTACTCTTCGTTGACGCGATATTTAACTATCTCAACTATATGTTATGTTAAAAACTCAATTATGATAATTATTTCAAAACTGTAGTTCTTAATACATACATTGATAATTTAATTTTATAACAACAGACTTAATTTATTGTTTTTGAAGTATTATGTTTTATTAATTATTAATTTAATGTTACTATGGTGCTAAAAATCTTGTAGCCATTTATTGTATGAATGTAAATCTTAAAGGTAATATATACTATTAAACTCAAAGAAGTTTTTTAGGCATCAGCCCAAGCCTAGGTGTGCCGTGCACCTTTGAGCTAGTTATCAAAATTAAATCGACTGAGTGGCTTATGCGCTCGCCTTAATAGTCCGGTGAAGCTGTTAAGGCCTTACTAGGCCAATAGTGAAGTCAATACGAAAAAAAAATCAAAGAAGTTTCACTCCCAGTTCGCGTAATAGTTATATGCGCAATATTTTTTATCTATCTATGATTAATACGTAACGTAGTAGTAATTCATGCAAATGAATTACAATAGCATACATATCGATCAAGAATGAAAATCATGTCGACTAAATGCGTATTTTCTTTACGTTAACATTTTCCGACTATAATAGGGTTTTATGTATACTAATATACATCTAAATTATATGTCGAACCCTCTGAATATAACATCGAAAAGTATAAAAACAACATGCACACTAAAATATATGCCTAGTTAATACGTAATGTACAATAATTGTACATATTGGGTAATAAAAAATACAATAATAAATGCTGTTCTTTGAACAAATACATTGTATACTCTAAAACATATGCTAAAATAAATTATGGTATTTTCAATATGGTCATGCTCGTTTGCACTTTAATTATGAAATTATAAATACTATATTTGGTCAGTTTATTTTTTTGTATAATATACAAGCCAAGGTAATCATCGTCGCTTGTAAGTTCTTACTGCATTCGTTCCATAACATATAAATATAAAAAGTATATAGCTATATATGTATTTACAAAATACATAGTTAATTCAATAACTACGTCCATTCAAAGTTCACTTTTATTTTATATATTTTTATTGAAAATATTACTACCTCGGCTACGATAAGCACATTTTTTTGTAAGCAATTTTTCGTTTGATAATTTGAAGCACGATTGTTTTTTTTTTTTTGCTAAATATGTGGTCTTCTTCGTATTTGTTATTTTCTCTGTTTGTATTACTATTTCCTTCAACTTCGGGGTGTCTTATCTTCTTCAAAAAAGTCGATCGTAATGCAAACCCACATATTATATCAGTGAGAGATATCACATATGTAACATTAATTATATTGGATCTTAGAATTTTTGTCGATAAAAACATCATAAAAGCCGAATTTATAAACAATACAAAGAAAAGTTTCCTATGGCTGTATTCTTTTTTAATTAGAAAACCCTAACAGTAATTAATAATTATTTTTTTTGAATACACATTTATTAAAGAATTATGATTACATTTTAAAGATACAAGTTTTAATAGAACGTAGCGATTAGGTTAGGGTTACAGAGGCAGATCAAGTTTGGTCTTATGTATGTACAAAGCAATTTGTTATTTCTCAAACTGGATAGGGTAATATAATCTATCATTATAAAATCACATAATATTTTGTGGAATGCATAATGTACGAATGACGCGACATGACCTAACTTGTAAGCAAATCAATTTCCTTAAGCGTCTATAATTGTAATACTCAAAACATTAACATCTGCAGTGTCATTAAAAATTGTACTTATTATTTACAAACTATCATATAAACTTTTGTAATACACAGTTAAATAAGAATATCATTACTGTATTGTGTCTGTACTCAGTGCTTTATCATTACATTACGTCACATTATAGTACGTCTCAGTTCTAATTGCGTCACAGCTGTCGTTATGACAACTAGACGTATCACGATGGGCGCGTTCCACAAGACGTTCACAACGCTCACAATAGCCTTTTCGCCGTTCCACTAGACGACGGCGATCGTGCCGAAAACCTCATTGATGACATAACATACGCTCACGTGAAGCTCACGACGCCCCATGTCTAGAGGTGGGTCGATGTGAGCGTTGACAAAAAAATTGGCGGGATTTTCAATAAAGATGGTGACCGTAAAAATGACAATATATCATACGGTAAAGAATATTTATATTAAATAACATATCGTGTTGAAATACACAAATAAAATAATTAAGTTTTGATAATTTTACCTCTTTTAAAAAATGTTATGAATCCTAAAATTCAATGTAGAAATTAATTTATAAACATTTCATGGTAATTTAATGTTTTTTATTTGACCTAAAAGGTCATTTATATGTTTTTATGATGATTAAAATAAAAAAAAAAAATTATACATTGTTTTTTTTTAATATACTCAAATCAATTTAATAATCATTAGAATTTACTGTTAAGACTTACAAATTGTAATTTAATCTCCTAAAGCTTTTGCATTATTTTACTAGATCGCCATTTGTATTATTTATTCGAACGGTCAAAACGTCTATAAATGCGTTCCACTAGCGTTTACGATTGTAACGCTCGAGAGTAAATGAGACGGGAAAACTCGCGATCGTGAGTGTGTTGTGAGCGCTTACTGGAACGCAGTCGATACGACACCTTAATCGTCTGCAGTCTCCATCAAAAAAGAGTTTGTTCACGGTATGTCACGTATAATTTGTACTAAAACTAAAATATGGGTTTTCGGTGTGCCTTCGGATTATAAACTGTTTGAAAACATGAAACTGTATTGTACTGTCAAACAAGTATTTTGATAATATTATGTTTGATTCTATTATTTTAATCTATCAATTTTAAAGACAAAATTGAACAATTTGTAAGACTATTTTATCTATGCAAACTGCTATACATTATAGTGATTTAGAATTTATATGATAGTAAATATTTATTTATTATATAACAAGACTAGTTTATATTACTAAATACAGTTTCAATAAATCATGAATGTACATCATTTTTACTTCAGTTATATAGAATTTTCAAGTGTGGAAAAGCCCTATTAGTTATACTTCAAAAATATTTATTATATACTTTTTATATATCTACATGCATTTTACATAAACATTTATTAAGAATATAGTAAAAACGAAGACTAGTGATCAACGACGCCGCGAGAAAAACAGCCAATTATTACTTCGATTGTTCATATTCTTTAGATTTTTAAGGCTTTCTCCTTTATTCGGATTTCATTTAGGTAATTACAGTTAATTCTTTACGAAACACTCAATTAATAAAACGTGTACGGTGTAATTACAAAAAAATTAAATATTAAATACTTGCTTTAAAACGGTTTCGTACTAAATGCACCGCGCCCGCCCGAGGCAAGTTCGCGTTATCCTTTTTTCGCAAGTCTAACCTAATCTAACCAACGCGAGACAAAAGATCAAGATGGCGAATATTCAGCGAGCGCGGGTCATTTCAAATGTAACCTTTTAAAAACATGTCTCAATACGTATTTAATTTTTTTATAATAACACCTATAATGTTTTGATACTAAAACGTAAAACACCACTCGTATATTTTTTATTATAAATAATTCTATATATTTTATCGTAAGGATGATAAGTACCAATTGTATTGTATACATAACGAAACACGCGAGTGATCGTATTGTTTTATTTTCAACTATTTTGTAAATCTAACAGAGCACTGAATTTATAAAATAGCGAATTACAATATGATTTCAAAATACTGAAAGATCTCGAAAATAATACATCAATACTATTCGATATAGGGGCCGTTAAAATATTACGGAAACAAACAAGGGAGTAGGGGGGAGAGACTTTGTATGACAATTACATAAGTAATATTTACTTTTTGTACTTTTTTAAAATATTTTTAATATTTGGGAAAAAAATGTACCAACACTTATGTAAGCATGAGAGGCGGGGGTTGAAAAGATAAGTAAGAGCTTTGCTAACTTTTGTTGTGAATTGTGTCAAATTGACTTGTCAAATGAAAATAGACTAAATTTTTACTATCGTAACACTTGAACGACCCCATAGCTGAATGACTCTATAGAAAATTATCACGATCGTTCCGTTCGGGAACATTCGATTGCTGTTAAAACTTAGATTTTCCATCACTATAAATTATCAAAGATACTACATTGAAGCTAAAGCGAATAATATTAATGTATCTAATTAATTATTACGACTAGCAACAATGTACGAACCTTAAAATTAAATACAGGAAGATTGGTCATTACTACTGATTTTCCTTTTCACAAAAGATCTCCATAATGATATTATGACCCTCGTTGTTAATTTAGGCACAAACCCTTAGCACCGTAGGTTTTACGGAATTAGATACCTCTTAAAAGATAAGTCGTGTCTCTTCTATCAATACATCTAAAACCATTTTAACTTATAAATACCTCCATAGATTAATTACGTATGTAATTATTTTTTTCGTCCTTTCGTTTTTACAAATTTTATTTATTCGAATGAAGCTCTCATGAC
Organism: Antheraea mylitta; assembly: GCA_014332785.1. Classification (NCBI taxonomy): domain Eukaryota; kingdom Metazoa; phylum Arthropoda; class Insecta; order Lepidoptera; family Saturniidae; genus Antheraea; species Antheraea mylitta. The sequence continues at coordinate 13,072,114 of JACEII010000008.1, read as the reverse complement.
TCTTCTATTCTGTTTAATACACATGCGCCTTTAGGATATAATTTGTTATATTTTAAAGATTATCTATTTCATTATAACTTAAAATGCAGATCTCACTCAAGTCATATATGAACTTAAAGCATTCTGCATCTATAAATTTCGACTTGATTTACAAGTTAATAATTTTGTGTTCTAACTCCATTTATATTATAATAAAAAAAAAACTATAAGTGACAAGTCCTATAAAAACACAAATTGATTTAAAACGGTTTAACTTGTTAATAAAATATTCTCAATATGATATTTTATATGCTTATTATAATAATGGAAGAAGGGAGAATATAGTTATAAATGATATCGAATATCTACGTTACACGGAACATAGTAATGGAACCGCACCTGCGGTATGTCCGACGCGAGTGCTATAAATCGGTTTCAGTCCACTGCTAATCACCTCGGCGGAGCCGTCGCGCCGCCGCCGTGTTGTGCCTGTATAGCCACACCTACAAAGACATTCTCATATTCTACATTCATCATAACAATAACAGAACATAACCCAGTAAACATAAGAAGGAAAGAAAATTGATATCAATGTGAATAAAATAATATCGGTGTTATTACAAAAATGTTAAATACGTATTGAATACTTGCTTTAAGAGTTTACGTTTTAAATGCACCGCGCTCGCTGAATGTTCGCCATCTTGCTCTTTTGTCTCACTTTGGCTAGGTTAGTCTTGCGAAAGACTAGGATAGACTTTAAAAAGGATAACGCGAACTTGCCTGGGGCGAGCGAACTTTTTAAAGCAAGTATTTAATACGTATTTAACTTTCTTGTAATAACATCGATAAGTCTAGCTGTACGTCCATAACTATAAAAGTACTCCATAGTTTTCGAAGAATTTTATTTTAAATCTTCTTCATAGGCACACTTAGTCCTTACCTAGAAAAAGAATTATCACAATAGCTCATATTAATATAAAATTTTAAGAAACTACGATCTTTATAAGGACTACGCGTTCAACGATTTTTTCTTTTCCTCGAAGAACTGAAGTAAGAGGTGTAGTGCTTATGTTTTTTCCGCTGTATCAACTTGATAATATCGACATTTTTACTATTTGTATAAGCTACATAATGGCTGTTTATAACCTTAAATGCAAATCATAATGAAGTTCTATATATTGAAGGACGTCACAGGTGTAGTGTTTATGCAAATCATTCCAGATCTGCAAATCGTGTGGCACCGATGTAGCGAAAATATATCGACAATATTTCATCTTTATTATTGATTATTCTATATATACCTTAGTTTGACATCACATACATATTAGATGTGTCATCTAATCAAAGCATTAAATATGTTTACTGGGCATCTAAAGTATTGCGCAAATTGGTTTTATATATTTCCACAAAGCAGTCACATGCGAATCATATTATATATAAATAGTATTGGTAAATCATTGATTCAAACAACAATCGAACACTTCAAGTTTCATATTATATCTATTTAATCGAATTATGCAGATAGACTTGTACATATTACTAAATTTATGTTACACTCGAAACTTTATCACTAACTTCATTTATCTTTATACGAGATAAACAATAAAAATAATAAATATAATATGTATATATTTACTCACTTGAATTAGAATAACAATGTCTAAAGTAACTTGAAGACCTCCGCACACCCAAAACTGTGTTGGTGCTTCTCTTATAATGAAATAGGCAGTCTTGAAAAGGTCACCACACGTCCACATTATCACCATACTCAAACTGTAAAATAAATAATAAACTTATAACATATTCTTAGTAAATAAATAATTCACAATATTCATTTATTTTGGACAATTGTCGATTCAATTTAATTAGGTTTTTGGTTTGAAGTTTATTTTATGTATTTGTTGAAAGAAATATTTCAGCTATTATCATAGAACATATCTCTAGAGCTTACTTTGTTATGTATTGCCTATTTCATTATTATTTACCCATATTTAAAATAATTTAAATAAAGTATACATTTTTATTTCAAAATAAAACCATAATACACCGATCATACGTGTCACAAAGTATTTATTTATGGCCATGTGTTATTAAGGTCATGCGATTGTTCGGATGTGGTTAACTTTTTAAGAACGTTTGTAATTTGTATATAAATTGGATTGAAAATTTATCGATTAAACAGTATTTACGTGGCACAGACACAATCTTAGATTTTAGATGCTATAAACAAATCAATGTATATTTACCTCATTCCTTCAGTACTCTTGTTCTGAAGATTCTTAGCAATCTGAGGCGCTCCCAACATTGCCTCAGTGAACACGGCGAGAAAGCCAATCAATTCAACAAACGGTCCAAACCCTATTAACAAATAGGTGATTGCAGAGCCGAGGACAGAGAAAACTAGCATACAGTCGACGTAGCTCTGGAAATCTGTCCATGCCCAGAAAAACTTCCTATCCATATCTGGAAAGAAAGAACGGATATCTATATTATTTTTAAATTAGGACCTTATTTCCGTCATTTAAAATGTTTGCTGGCACAGATAGTATGATAATAATACTTAAATAGATATAGGGCGTATAAATGGGACTGAATATAAAATAATTTGACATTAAATTAAACACAGAATTGGATAGAATAAGTACATGTAAATCCTGCATTTGTATTGCCTAGGTCGAATTATGTGTTTATTGGTGATTAAAGTGTAAATGTCACAAATAGGTTTTTTAACTTCCATAAAAATGTTGTATATGTATATTTAAACTGCTAAATCGAATTATTATATCATATATTAATCGAAATCGTGACTAATGCAATATAAATAATATGCATCTTATATTTTTTCAAAGGCATTTATTATTGTATTATTTGTAAAGTTTATTATACAGTTCTTCATTATAAATATAACATCAAGTACTGCTTCGTCAGAATCAAACATATATTTTGTTTAAAAATAACATCCACACTCTATTTCATATTGCATTGGAAAAAATAAAGAGGTTTGTAGTATTTTAATTTTTACGAGACAAATATTGAGTGGAGTGGAAATATGGAGTAAAAAACACCATATTGAGTTATTAGGTACTATTTAACTTGTGTACTTTTATGACAATATAATTCATATAAATTATATGTACATACAAAGTTTTTACTGTTTTATTTTAAATTGTATAAGGAAATCTTCACAAAGGTCATTGACATATCTAGATAAAGTGTTTTATTGACCCACTCTCAGGGCAGATAAATTAGAATAGTTATTAATAACAGTTGTAGTATGTTTAATTCTTTGATTATCAGAACTAAGTTAGTAACAAATGTAGGTAATGAAAATATTGTGACACTATACTTACAACAAATTGTGACCACATGATAAAATACATTAAAGCAACCCTTAGCTAATTAGATCAGCAACCAAATAGTTGACATGCTATGAATAAATTAAAAGCATAATGACAATGAAAATATATTTAATATCCCATAAAATATAACAAATATTCAATGAACAGTATTTGGCAAACATGGAGCTTGTCACTGAAACAAAAACATAAAAATGAAAAGTTTTATATAGTGTGGCCAGCAGTATTATTAAGGGCAGGACTAACATAGTGCTTACCATAGAAGCGATGGGGTATCTCCCCTCCAGACATGCCACTACGCTGGTCCAACCAGTGTGCTGTCTCATCCGGTTGAGCTGATCCATTCACACAACACAATAGTATATATAACATGAATATCGCACCTAATTTGACCACCAATTACACCAACCACCAAACATAAAATAATGTTAAAAATAAATCATTAAAATAAAATAATAATACATTTTTTAAATAGTAATTAAACAGAAATTAAATATTATAAACGAAAATACATTTAGATAAACAACTTATATGAAATAGTTCCATTAATATATGTAATTAAAGAAGACTCACAATACTCCTGAATATATTTTTTAATAATATTCAGCAAAACTCATATTTATATATAAATAAAATAGAATATTAATACACAATATCAGAAAGAGATTTCTAAACATATTAAAAAAAAGAGCAGTAATAATATTTAGTAACTTTCATAGAAGACAGATTTACAGGTTTAAAATTATATTATATGAATATTAGTAAGTGCTTATTGGTGAGGTGCTGTATTTTTGATTAGTTGATAATAGCACTAGATCTCGAAACTTAAAACTATGTTAAGTATCACAAGTGATCTATCGAATATATTAGTACAACATGAGAAGAAACTTGAAAATGTAACTAAAGAAAGGAGGTAATAGTATAGAAATATAAATTTAAATTAAACTATTTACAGACTCTACCTTGCTCATAAAACTACTATTTTTATATATTTCAAATTTATATACTAACCTGTGAATATTCTCTCCCTTGCTCTTATTATTTGGTTCTTTTTGCGTACAGTAACACAGAGGTGGATCATCACAAACATTGTTATGTTCATCACAATGCTTTGAATCAATAAAGGTAGTTCATAACGTTTTCCAAACCTGCAAACATTTATTCATAATATGTAACATCTTATACTTGTAGTACTTTGAAAATAATAGGTTCAAATCCTTGTCCAAGCAATTTGTGAAGGATAACATTATAACAATATCATATAAGAGATTTTTTATAATGCCCATTTGTAGTCTGATGAAGCTGTAAAAACCTTGTCAGGACAATAGCATAGTCAGGTTTTAAAAAAAGATGCCTGCCGGGTTAGTTACCACCCTTAAATTGATAGTCAGTTGTCAAGCAGTTGTGGGTAGGTTCCACCAGTTGTGCTTGAAAACAAGTCCCCCATAAAGAGTTTGATGTCTTGCTACCACTATCTTACATAAGGTGAGTTGTGAGATTTTTTTTAAACTTTATTTTTGGCATTCAATCATTCAGATTATTACTGTCATTGTCACATAGTCAATAATCTTACAAGTGTCATGCAATCATTTCAATATTAAGCATTGTGTGAATCAATATTCTAACAAGATGGTAGAACCCTTGTTAGACCCTTCAAGGGAGTTTTTGTGGCATCTCAAAATTTCATGCTCCGTGGTAATATTTTCCATTATGCACAATAAACTAACTATATTATGTAGAATATCACCAAATTTATAAAATATAGAGTCAAATAACACAAGTTTATGAATATAATATAAAATCTACAACATGACAGACTATTCCACCAAAAAGTCAGGTGAGAGTTTGGTTAACTCCTCAAGATTTTTTAATACCCAGATCTTAAAATGGCAGATCATGTTTTTAAATACCTAGTCAATATTAAGAAAAGCGATATTTTTAGATTATATATTTTATTATTGTTCACATTTTTAATCATTACATGGTATAAACAAAGTCATCTGACATGTCTGTCTGTCTGTTTGCAATAAACTCAACAACTATTAAATGGATTCTTATGCAGTTTTCATCAGTAGATTAAGTGATTCATGATGAAAGTTTAGGGTATATAATTTGTCAACGTTTTTTATCTGGGCTGGATGACATCCACTGGACCAGCTAGTTGTACAATAAATACGGTATTTTTTTTACTAATGCTCCCAACAACCTGTTAATCAGTGTATCATAAGGTCTACAATTGTTTGTATGTAGCTTAAGCTCTTTTGGTTTGGGCAGTCCAGAGGTGAAATACCAAAAGCTGAAAGTATATAAAAAGTTTACCGAATATTCATGTGATACGTACCAAAATAATATCCTTAAGGTATTGGCTATGAGGAGTGCCAAGCAAACATACAACGAGAAGCCTTCAGCATCCTGGGTCTTTTTAATCTGTCTATATTGAGGTATGTATGGTGCAACACCCCCTATTATCATAGCGCCAGCAGCACCCCAACCCACCAGATGGCCTACAGTTAGACCTAATTCATCCGATATTATCCAATCCATTGTTTAAAAGAACAATTGAATGTATCGTAAGAAGAAAACTCGATGTTGTATAATTTTAAAATGTTACAGCAACTTACATATTAGTTAGTTATAATCAAGAGCTGTAACATTTATGCTAACAAAGCGGAATATTCACAGCACAATTTGTTGTTGGTAAGGGATACTTGGACAGTGGTTCATGATGTGCGTTCTAAATACCCTAACTTTCTTTCAGGAGAAAACTGAGTACATACTTATAGAGGTTAGCTATGGTAATCTATTTACATTTCAAATTACACTAGTTACAAGTACAATTAGGTATTGAAAATAAGAAATAGATCACTAACTGAAACTATGTATAGATTTTGATTGGTTTGATTCATTACCAAGTGTCAAACTGACATTACAGCATATTACAAATACGATAGGTAGATACAAATAAAAATGTAACACATAAGTATATAATTATGCCATTTGTACACATTACGTATGCTACGTGTATTACTAATGTTTCTGTTGTGTAGACGATTCCGTTTCATTTATAGTCTGTAATAATAATAAAAAGAACAATATAAAAGTATAAACAATATATTTATAACCACAACATAAAGTCCAGCATAGTTTTTCTAGGAAAAATGAGATAAACGATATTTTATGTAGTTGATGGTTTCCTTAATAAAATTTCAAAAAGCTAGAAATATTATTAAAAATTATTTTGTTATAGAACCAATTTCTTCAATGAATCCAAACCTCATTTTAAAAGTTTTAGTTTATTGTAACAAAGTAGTATTGTAACCTTTTACTTAAAGATTAATTTTGATAAAAAATAGAATGAAATAACATTTGTCTAAGCCAGACATTCCAATACTTTTTTTTCATAGACCGCTTTCAAAATTTAGCTGATTCCGGTGGACACTCGCAGTTAAATTTCTACCATATTACCAAAACTGGTAAAAAATACTTCTTAAAATATTATCTGCATACATTATTGGTGAAGTTAAGCCAAGGTTTTAAGTCTTCACTTTCGAAAGCAGATAGATATTCGTGGACCACACTTACGAATTATTAACCCCTATTTTTTGTCACGCCAAGGTAGACCCGTCGAGTTTCTCGTGAACCCCTGAGGATCTATCTGGACTAGTTTGAAATAAGTGTCTCAGCTATTAAAATTTAGCTTTGAAATGCTTTCCTTCCGTGTTGTTCATTGCGAATTTCAAATTAAGTTGTTCTTTGGAAGTTTATAAATTGATAAATAAATATTATAGACAGAAATGTGTTATATGTGAATGTATATTCCAATTAGCTACATATAAACGTATTCCAGGACCTAACTTTTATTCTTTGTCCACTTCAATGCTCCATTAGTATAGCCACGGAAAATATGTTCTGTATGTAGGTCATATATGTACCGTATTATATGCTAAATTATGGAGTACTTGATTCGCATCTCAACTAATATAACAGTGCTGCCATACCAAAAAAAAAAAAAATTAAAATGTTATCAGCTGATTTTGACAGGTATTGCTGCTTATCAAAAGTGACGTTAATAATTACCATATATGTGTTTATTTTGTGTGTGGAAAATCTATTGTTGGAATTTTCCGAATATAACAGATTCAAAGTTATTCCTTACATAATAATATAATGACTGTTATTTCACGATTATTGCCGGTTCTACGAACCAGCAATGCTGCGGAATATCTTGCCGCGGTAATACAGTCTAAAAATAGGATATATTTACGTAGTTATTCTAAAGAAAGCAAAAGCGGTTTGACCACCAGCAAAGAACAAGCTAATGTCTCTACTGATGTGCGACCACTAGGTGAGAAGATTAAGGAAACTACAAAGACAGTGTCGTACACTGGTGTCATTTTAGCTGGAGTTGGTGTAACTGGCATTATATTTTATTATGTTTTTCGAGAATTGTTCTCTAGCAATAGCCCGAACAGCATCTACTCGGAGGCTTTGGAGAAATGTAAAAATGTGAGCTTATTACCTATATTAAATGTGAAATACAAGAATTGGAAATAATTGAGAATAACATCTATGTTTATGTAAAATTGACTTTCAGCTTAGTAATTTTATTCATGCAGCAATTTCAGATGTGTTATTCTTTGTATCTATTTTATGTTCAGATAATTATATTGTAACAAAATCAATAGTTATTTATTTTTTGAAATCGGTTTTATGATTTGATCAGTCTCACAATAGGTAATTTTTGAGGTTGGCATTAGAAATTCGTATCACGAATTTGGGGTTATTTTTTATAGGTGTTGGTTAACCCTTCCAAAAGGCACCCTCCTGATCCTGCAGAGACACATATTTTTTTGATATGTGTTTGAAGTGATGTGTAACGGAACATAATTTTTCCTTCACATACGCATTTTATGTTTTGTAATACTATAATTTTGTTGCTTTATATACATTTGAAATGAACCTTACCCCACCCCTCTCATCACCTCCAACCCTTATTTCAGGATGTGAATTTCTAATACAGCTTCAATCTTTGTTCTCTTGTTTTTTTTTCTATTATGAGTCTGTAATGTATAAAGGATATAGAGTCCTGTTACTTCAGAGAGAGACAATATTTAATGGAAGATATAAAAAATAAAAGGCTTTTGCTTATATATTTAGGATTTAGGATTTCCATAGTAACTCAAATATTTAATCCTTTCTTTTTATATTTCAGGACCCTAGAGTAGAAGATGCATTAGGCCCTCCGATAATGGGTTTTGGAGAAGAAACAACAAGAAGGCGACGTACCCATGTCAGTCATGCTGTTTATGAAAAAGATGGAGTTAAACATATGAGAATGAGGTTTTATATTAAGGGAATCAGGAACAAGGGAGTTGTGGAATTGGATATGAAACAGGTAAAATTTTACTAACTGTATTCATTTATAACTATGTTCTTAGTTAATTATAAGCATCCAAACAAATTATGTTTGTAGTTATTTTATTACTATTTGCAACATATAGGAGAAGAAATAAAAATACTACTGTGTATTGTGCAACATTTTGCATGATATCAAAATATTACAAATATTAAGAAATTGCTTTTGGGTCATTTACAATCATAGACAGTAGAACTAATAACTTCACAAACTACAGTTCTGGATAAGAACAATGTATATAGTTACCTAACAATAGAAACAATCGTACATTGTATTTATATGTTACCTGCTCTGTAGTAAAAATCTGCTAAATATATATTGATCCAATGACAGTCTATAATAAATCTTAATGTATGTTTCTCTGCATGCAACATGTTAATACTATGTATTGTTTAATATTCTTCAAGAAATAGAAATAAATTCTCTCTTACTTATCCGGCACTATTAAGTACGGGTATTATTGGAATGGTCAGACTACTGGATTATAATGAAAAAGTCCATAGGTAATGAATAAGATAAATTTAAATTTCATAGAGGGAATAAATTTGTGTAATGTGTTAAATTAATATGTACATATGTAATTACATAGTACAAGTAATCCTTAATTGAGGTCTGCTGTTGTGCAACTTGTAGTAGCGATCGGAGCACATAGGTGTAGAGGGGCGAGGAGGGCTAGGACGGAGAGAGTTCTGGGTTATGGGATGTGCCGATCTATTTAAGTGCCGGATTAGTGAGATTATACTGTATTATAAAACAATTTTTTTTTTTTTTTTTTCAGAATGATTATGGTAATTACATGTGCAGATATTTACTAGTGCAACTTGATGATTTTACTGGAAAAACTTTTATAATTGAGGACAACAGAGCAGAATTGGACAGAATTAAACAAAACTTCGAACAGTTACCTACATTAACACTAACTCAATGATAAAAATAAATAATCATCAATTTGTTAGTAAACCTAGATAAGTGTAGATAGTATGAAAAATATTAATTAAAAGAGTTCATTTTGACAAGGTTTTAATAGAAAGACTTTTATTATCAAATCTATACAAAAAAAAAAAAAAAACAGGAATTATTGTATTCAAGTAGTCCATGTTATTAAGAAGACTTCTTCCAAGGTATAACTTCCCATACCATGAGTAGACGGTTGCTTAATACATATTTTTTTATTTTGTTGAATAACCAGTAAAATATTATTACCAGAGAAAAATACTGCAGCCACACCCATTTGAATTCTTGAAATAAGCTTGGATCATACTGAATTTTCATCTCTGGCACTCGTAGATTAATTCTTATATTCATAGTACCTGTGTATCCGTTTTGACTACTTGAATAGAGTGTTCTGACTAATGTGTTCACTAAAATGAATACAAATTTGTAAAAGTTGTGTTATTGTTTGAGTTAATTATTATTTAACAAAAAGTACTTAGTAGAAAAAACATGTGAATTAATAAAAAAGGTTAACACGGTTTTAAGAAACTTGAGAGTTGAGGAACTTATGTAACATACACAACTAATAAATATAAATATCAAGTAAAATTATACAGTTATAAAGTTCAATATACGTTTCCCGGGTGAAGCAAAACAATTTTCGAAAATCTTTGAATGCAGTTTTATTTCTTTTTAAAAATAAAGACAGGTTTCTTTGCAGTAAAATTTGCTATCCCTATTATTTAGAGTACTTTCCCTCCAGGTGGCGTTAAAAAATTCACTCTGAATATTTAAAACTATCTTTTTCTAGTGGCTTGGCTAGTATTGACGTAGGTCTACCCTATCCCTCGGAAGTAGTACTTTTTCCTGAATAAGAGGCACCCTGTTTTTTTCTGTACCCCTGATGTGCATGCGAAATTTTATGATAATCTATTCATTAGTTAAGGCTTCGAAGTCTCACAAACAACCTCATGTTGGCGTGTATTATGTTAGTACAAGGATTATCAAAAATACCCACATTGTTCTGATTTTAATATTTCTTTAATGACTACGTATTTCTCCATAGACATTATATAGGCAGTTCGTTTCTATAAGAATTATAATAATATTGTTCATTGTCTAATGTGTCTATTGATTGTTAAAGCAGAAGACAAGCCATAGAGGTCTAATAAAATATATTAACATATACATAAAGAATTTTATGTCTTGTATAGAATTGTGTAAAGTTTACCTTCTCTCTTAAAATATTCTCCTAAAATAAAATCAACTATATTTTCGTTGTTATCTTTCGTGTTCTTTAGCAAAGAATTGTTATATATGGTGTCTGTGTGATGCCATAAACAAGGTAAATGCGACACTTGATAAAATTCGAAATCTCCATAATATAAGAGACCTGAAGCTGGTATTGAAAAATCTTTGGTGATGATACCCAAATTCTGCATATGTAATGGACATACTGTCTGAAACAAATAGAATTATAGGTATACTTCGGGGGGCATACATCTACGGATATATTTTCATATGCAATGTTTGTTTATAACAGTGCATTTTACTTTATAGATTGAAAACCTTATTCTAGTTAGCTATTAATAGAACTGTTATAAAAATAATCTCAAAAGGTAATTGATGCTAAGCAACTCAAAGTTATCACGTGTATGTACAAAAACAGGCGCTCGATAAAATACCTTTTCCATCGTGAATTTCTTTTAAAATGACGTGGATAAATTACATATGATTTGAAGCGATCATGGCTTACGGATAACGTGTAACGTAACGTAAGTTACGTTAAGTTCGTTACAATTCCGCTTTGATCAATCAATTCACTACAATGAGTCTCAGCTTTCGGTGAAGGATAACTCGTGAGAAAACCTTATCATGGTTGTAGAGTATTTTGATGTGAAACATCTATAGGCGCGG